>VZTL01020376.1:28912-42551 GCA_013400535.1 Scopus umbretta | reverse complement strand
GGGGGGGGTTTTTTTTTCCCCCCCCCCCCCCACTCTATCTCTTCACATCACTTGGCTAATTTGATGGCTGTCATCCTGTATACCAGGCAGCTCTCATTAGCCGGGGAGCCAGTGTCACAACATGCTGAGTCCGCTCTCAGTTTTAAGAGAGAAATACAAGGTGTGACAATCAGAACGTGAGATAAAGAGAGTAACAACATTCCCAGGAAAAAAGCAAACAAAAAAATCCTACATACTGTCCTCAGTCAAATTTAAATAGTTACTTAAGTAAAAATTTATGATTCCCCCTCTTCCTACTCTTTTTGTCTTGTACAAAACTGGGTAACGAAGGCAGCTGCTGAAATTCAGCATGGAGGAATGAGGGGCACATGGGGTGAGAAAGGAGACAGACAAGCCAAGGCCACCAACCAGAGGGAGTTTTCGGAAGAGAACGAGACTGCTGACAGCAGAGTTGGAAGAGGACAGAGAAGAGAAACAGGGCCACGAGCTGCAGGAGGCAGCACAGCAGCAGTGCAAGGGAAAGCCATGGACAGAAGGACAGGACAGAAACTCAGCAAAGGGAGGTGGAACAAGAGCAGAAGAGAGATATTAGTTTAAAAAGGGTGAATGTGGCAGGAAGGAAAGTATCATGCACATGATGCCCATTTACCCGTACCTCCAGAATCTCACTTCCAAACCTGCTCAATCCTGCTTTCATTTCACAAATATCCTTCCTACCCACCACGCAACTCATGCTCCAGCTGCAGCCCTCGCTCTCCCATCTCCTCTTCTTTCACCTTCCCGATGCCCTTTTAACCCCATCTCATTCTTCATTTCTCTGTGTCTCCGACCTCACCTTTTTCTCTAAGGAAGTAGGTTACATTCAGCGGTCCTGGATTCCCTCTCCTCCTATCACAGTACACAGAAACATGAAGATAAGCTTCATTACTGCTGCCACCAGCACCGCCACCACCAGCTTTCCCATCTTAACTCCCCCAAGTCACACATCTCATATATCCACAGCCAGCGCATCGGAGCAGCTCGCATTATCGCCCCGTGGGATGGATGTTTTCTCCCCATGATCCCAAGATATAGGCAAGGGGGAGAGGGAGGCGATGATGCTCCTAATGGCCCAAAATGATCAAAGCCAAAACAGGAGAAGAATATTTAAGCCATAATTGGTACCAAGCACTTTGAAGATTAATGACTGAATGTTTAATATACCTCGGGACATTAACCCCAACTGGTCATTAAGCCCTGAGAAAGCTTAGTGCTGAGGTCATTTTTATCACTCTAAGATGAATGAAAGAGAGGGGAAAAAAACCCCACACCAGCTTCTGAAATGTCTCCTAATGGGGAAATCAGTTTCAATTGCCAAGAAGAGATCACCCAAAGAACGAACACCCCTCCAGGCACAGCAGATCAGGCCAACCAGTTGATAGTAAAAACTGAGTTTGGACTAGGTTTCCTTTCAGTCCTCCACATCTTCCATATTTAAGAAGACACCATCCCTTTTGTGGCTCAGTGTCTATGACCAGTGGTGTGCTGCTGGCTGGCCATGGAGAATCTGCCGCTGGAAGGGCTCAGTAGTATCTGAGCTGTCATATTAACTGGGGGAGGCAGGGGAAAGGGACCTCCATTTCTAAGTATAACCACTTCGCTTCTGCATTATTTATAGCTACATCCTTGATTTCTAAGCATGATCACAAAAATGGCCATAACACATATAGATGCTTTAGCAGAACCTGTAGCCCAACTTCAGCAGGATTTCATTTCAACAAATTCCTAACACAAAACTTCCACTCATGAACTTTAAGGTACACAGTACCTTTGTCATAAAAAGGCTCCAAAAACACTTCACAAAAATTGGCACAGAACATTTATGTATGACATGCATGTTGTTACCAAGAAGGTCTTGTACAGGACAAGGTACCACTAAACCTGTAAGGTAGGAAGTGAAGAATATATCTCACCACAAGAATTTGGGCAAGCAAAATCCAAACTGAAGATGTAATTTAGTTGGAAAATCATGAAGTAATCTACCTTTCTCTTCAGAAAGAGACGTGTAACCCTGTAGTTATCAAGGCTTACTGAATCATAGAAATGTTAAGGTTGGAAAAGCCCTCTGAGATCATCTAGTCCAACCGTCAACCCAACACCACCATGTCCACTAAACCATGTCCCCAAGTGCCACATCTACATGTTTTTTGAACACCTCCAGGGATGGTGACACCATCACCTCCCTGGGCAGCCTGTGCCAATCCTTCACCATTCTTTCAGGAAATAATTTTTTCCTAATCTCCAATCTAAACCTCCCCTGAAGTCATAAGTGAGGAGCTTAACTTAGGTTTTCCTCTGTAACATGGTGGTTGGGATTCAGGTTGTTTCAGATTACCCAGCAAATCCCATGGGACTCCAGCAGGGTGATGGTCTTCCACAGGTGCCTAGATCCTACCTCCTACCAGCCACAGCATGCTGCCCTTAGATGCTCTCGTCCAGGAAAGCCTGGGATGTCAAACGTAGAACCAGACACCAGAGCTGAGGTGACTTCTGCCCATTGTGTCCCACTACTGCAGAGCACACCATGAAACAGCTCGGCTTCCCAAAACCACACCAGAAGGGCCACCTCCTCTTTCAGCACACAGATGAGTGCCCTTGCAAGTCTCTCCTGCCAATGGTAATTCAGGTATAAGCTTGGTTTTAGGTCACAAGACCCGATGTATTCCCACCCAACGAGTGGTACGAGAGCAGCTCTTCATGGAAAGCACAAGAAGCAAAACCAAAGGGCCACACGAAGCACAGTCAGCAATACTAGGAATGTCCCTAAAACACCCGTTAGGATGTAAGCTTAAAGCCACACAGAAAACCCCAAAGATGCATTTTCTTTGTGAAATGCTTATAATAATAAAGAACTAATTGTTGTAAGTGTTACACAATGAGAATCCACTGTTTTGCCAGAAAACACAGACCTCTACAACTTCAGCTTAAAGACAATTCCCCCCCGAAAATAATCACCGCTGGAGAAGCGCTTCATCAGGACACATTTCTTCCAGATCTGATGGGAATTGGATTACAGAGCTTCCCACGTGCAGCTCGCTGCCTCGCCGTGCTGCCTCTTCTTCCTCCCAGAGAATAAACCACTGGAAATCTTTCTACAGGGGAAGTGTGCAAAATTAATGGAATATCACTGGGTAGATGCTACCAGATTACCCCAATAAAAGAATTATCTTGACTTGCAAAGAAAGAAGTGTTTTCAAAATTCTGACCTGTAGTATTTTACTACATTATCTGAATCAGGATATCAAATTTTGCAAGGGATATAAAAATGCATTAAGTGTATTAACCTAAAGAAATATTGAGAAGTAAGGCACAGTTCCTGCTGTCCGTACGTATAAATGGAAAAATGTTCTATTCTATCAGCTGGGAAAAGGAGTTGCTAGTCAAGCACTGAAACCATCAGTCTGGAGAATGACCGTCATAAAAATACAAAATGATAGCAGAAAGAGAATACAAGTAAAACCAAATGAAGATTACAACTCAAATATTGTTTATTCTGTGCTAGAAAAGATGCTATAACCCAGATCCAAGCAACACAAAGCTGTCAGAATCCAGAATTTGAAAGTGACTCTTACTTAAGGACATTAAATCTCTTATTTAGGACAAAAAAAGGTTTTCCCAAAACACTTGTCATCGTAAAAAGTGTCAAGGAAACGGAGTGCAAAGTGGGTTTATTATTAAGAGGGAATGTGGCTGGAGTGTAACTACTAAGATTTATTTTTACCCCAGTACCTTAAAGCATTTAAGACGCTACGGCCCAGATCTCACAAAAACCACGTGCAAGTCGCTTTGCAAAAAGCAGAAGCCACAGAGATTGGTGTGGGACCACTCACCTACAAGAAGTTACCCGTGGGAATGCCGATTCCGAAACTCCCGACAGCCGTAGAGGAACGGCACCCTTTTACGAGCCACGCGATTTGTGAAAGGTCACCAAGTCAGTTAGTGGCAAAAATACACTTTATTTGTACACATCACAGATGACCTGCCGGGGCAGAGAACTGGGGCGGAAAGGGATCTCCGTCCCTCCTCCTCAGGTTTTAAGAAAGCTTCCAGTTTTGATTAGAGGCATAGGGGAAGGCACGTGAGTCCAATCTAGTCCCCATCCCACTTTGCCCCAAAGCACCAGGGACAGCTGGAGACCTCATTAGAAGCAGGCAAAAATTAATACAACAGACAGGAGACACACGCTGGTACACAGAATCTCTAAAAACTTTTCTGACATCCTTTCTCAATTGTCAGATTATCTGGCATTGATTATCAACATCGCCTTCTGATTGTTTTTATTACATTTGACCGTCAGCCAAAAAACTGTCTTTAACAGGAGATCTTTTTAACATCGCAAGTGGCTGAAGAAGTTCCCATCTAAATGTTATTTTGCTAGAGCTCTGCTCTATTATCATTTAAAGCAGAATTTTGAAGATCATACACATCAGGCTTTCCCATATAACCTTGAAACCCACAGGAAAGAGTTAAGAAGCTATTTTTCCAACTCTGCAGGTCACCCAAGACCTAAGGATTTTAGGAAAAAGCCATTTCTGTCTCTACCATATTCTTTTCAAAGCAACAGAACATATTTTAGCAAATACAGGTTTGGAGTCCCATGTAATCATCTCTGCTTCCTCTATATTCAGCACAGACAATCGCATCAAGATTGCATTTGACACAAACCATTGGTGTCCATAGAAACTGCATGACAGCAAACGCCGGCAGAGCCTGCGCGTGGCTTGAGCTCCCGAAACCTGCTAAAATGGCTCTAGCGTGTGGCGTTACACTAGAATCACACAACTGGAGTTTCGCGTGTTCGGCTACTGTACAGCAAAAACATCTGGGGGGTAAAAAAAACATACCGGTGAGACTGTCAGAAGGTGGCGGACGATGGGAGGTGGGAACGGAGCTGCCCAAGGCGCTCGAGCCCCGGACAAAACACAGGTTTTCATCAAGTTACGCAGCACCTCTGCCTCCGGTCTCCCCATCACAGAAAGGGGGACAGTAGGAGCACCTTACATTTACGCCGTTGTATGCCGTGCATGTCTGTAAAGATATTTATTTAATGGTTACCTATTAAATAGTATGCGTTTGGTATTGTGCTAGTATTCTAAGCGTTACTGTACTCATGTAAATATTTCATTGTAATAACATTGCATGAATAATGAGAACTAATTTTATAGGTCACACTAGAAAAATACATTTAAACAAACACCCACAGTATGTACAAAGAGACAGACAACTCCCAAATACAAGAACTTTTGGATGAGGAATAGCCAAATCCTATTTTTTATTCGTACCTACGCTGCTTATGCTATTAATATCCGAGTTCTCTTTTGTGACTTTAGGCTATTTTAAAAACGAAACCTTGTTACCATGGAGACAATAAGCCGGTCAGCACATCTGCTGAAGAATAGGACAGAAAATTTTTCAAGTGAG
Source organism: Scopus umbretta (assembly GCA_013400535.1). Lineage (NCBI taxonomy): Eukaryota > Metazoa > Chordata > Aves > Pelecaniformes > Scopidae > Scopus > Scopus umbretta. Next base: position 37,091 of record VZTL01020376.1, on the reverse strand, counting down.
AACTTCAAAGGCTCAGACTTTTACGAATCCGCGCCAATGGCTCCATCAAATACACGTAAGGGATCCTGCTAATTTAGTTAGCTGTCACCTACCAGATTTCTGACAATCTTACTAGCTGTTATTGTGCACCAGGCCCCACTAGCAGAGACAGCAGCACTACAAGCACCGGCACGCTGAGGAGATGAATCATGTTCCGCTTCCACGTGCTGCACTGGCCACGCTCATGGAGCAGTGAGGACAACAGCTTATTATGAATATAATCCAGCAAACCTGCCTAAACGGTTGATGGATAGCTCCAAACAAAAACAAACTGTGTGGGGGTTTTTTTAAAGAATGCAATCATGATCATTATTTGCTTGCAAACAGACACACACACACACAAAAAAATCTATTTCCTTTTCTAACAGAACACTAAGTGGGAACATAATTTGAGGTTCAATTAGTACATTAAGAAACATTCAATTAAGTTTCCCAGTGACACAGAGATACACAGCTACCCGCGCTTTCCAGATGAAGAAACAAAACTCGCAGAAGTCTGCTGGCTTCTTCACGGTCAGAAGAAGTGATGGCAGAATTAAGGAGAGAAGCCAACTTTCCTACTCTTTGTTTTATAATTAAAAAAAATCCATTTAAGTTTCTTTCTGCTGTTATTTCAACCTTGTGAAGCTTGTTCCCCACCCGCCGCCTCCTCCCAACCATGCAAGGAGAAACCCAACCACGGCAGGATTTTCATAGAATCGTTAAGGTTGGAAAAGACCTCTAAATCATCTACTCCAACCGTCATTTTGGGGCACCTGTGATCAAAGCAACACCAATAGATAGGACAAGGCAGCTTTCAGGAAGGTGGACATACACACGTACGTGCGACAACCACACGCCACCAGCTGTTACCAACAGGGAAGCCGAGAACGGGGGACACACTCCAAGTCCATCAGCCTCTCAAGCTGTATCAGAAGACAACTCCAGAAAAGCTATCAGCCACGTATCCCGTGACTCTAACTTAATCCGCACAGGCAGCATCCCACAGGAAGCTATGGAGAGGAGAGATGTCATGTAAAAGTCATCAGCACCGGTAAGCCCGGTGCTTAGAAGCTGCTCAGATACAGCACCATCCATCACTGAAACGCACAGCAGTAGCAAAGCGTGGTTCTATTTAACGGCCTTTATCGCTACAGTATTTTTCCTAATCGCAGTTGTCATTATGAGCCTCATCAAGGGTCGCAACAAACCACGTCTTCCAAACCCGGCTGTGCTCATCGGTCCAATGGTCTCTCTCCAGCTGGCAGGAGACAACTCCATGCAAGCTCTCCAACCCATCACAGGCAAATCAAGCTGTGGTGGCTCAGGCTGACCCCGTGCCATGCTGCACCACTCAGGACTATCCATGGGCTCCTGCAGGGACCTGGGCACCTCCCCTATGTAGCACAACAGCCTACGCAGACACAAGGGATGGCCTCGTCTCTGTCCTCCAGAAGCAGGCTGTCCTCAGAAATCACCTCTGTGATTTGGAAATGAAATTCGGGCCACAATGCCATTGGTGGAAAACATCGATTGCTCCCGAAGCTCATAGGACCTTTTGTAAACTTACTCCATGGTGCTGTACACAAGAAAGAACCACTAACCAGCCTCAAAGTCAAATGGCTTTTAGGGTACTAGAGCCAGATGCTCCGTAGACTTTTATTTCAGTTCAAGCATGCCTTACTTTGCCTTATTGTAAATCTACATATTTCAGTTAAATCAAAGTAAACTGGTCTTAAGTAGAGTTTAACTTGAACAATGCAACTGTTGTATTAGTTAACTACATTGATTTAAGAAGAGAGGCGAGTTAAAACAATGTCACTCTGCCACGAAGACAAGGCTTATGTTCTTTGGAGAAAGGGCTGAATCTTTTATTCACCTGTCAAATGCTTTAACAGTTTCTAAACGCTGTATGGAGAAAAATAACGATCCAGTGCTGTGTCTAAGGAATAATCATATTCTATGACAGTAAGTTATATTTTAGAAATTAATGACTCATCGTTGAATTGAGCTCATCTTGGTAAATTACTGAAATTCTAATCTGTTCCTTTGCAGATATATATTTTATCAATCTAATCAGCATTTGATTTTGAGAAATGCCTGGTTCATTGCATACCTAGGTTGGAATGGACAACACCACTCAGCATCACCCACCTCCTGCGTACCAGAAAACCTGTGTTACAGAAGACCAAAATCTCAAGAGCATCAACTGAGGTCTCATTTCATTCTGAGGAAAACTATTTTAAGACAGAAAAAAATGCAGAACTGAAGGAAGAAATCAAACACACGTTAAAAAGTTTGTTAAGAAACGGCCACTGAAGCTGCCTACATACATTGCCGATGAGCAAAGGCCCAAGGTTGATTCCCCCTAATTCAGATCATTACTTTACAGGACAGTCAGCAAAAACCATCAACTATAGAACTCAATCCTGTACTTCAGGCCATGCATTGCTCTTGAAAACATCGGTGTACGTAATTAAGCTAACATCTGCAGAGCCGATGAGCAATGTCGTCTGCTTTGCATCGGCAAAGGCACGCCTGAGGTGGGAACTGGACAGCTGTACGTCCCCTGTGCCAAGGGAAAGGTTTTCAGACTTTGCAAATGAAACTCACAGACACCCTTAAAGCTTCCCAAATCTGATCTACAACTACTTTTTCTTGAGTAAACAAGAAGATATCTGAACGTAGATGCCAACATCCAGCTAAAGTCCACCGCTCGGTCCTGCAGGAAGGACACCGCAATCCCATCTCCACACACACACACAACCTCATCTGAAAACAAAGCAAAAAATCTCTTGAAAGGTATTTTTTTCTGGTCAGAATGCCATTAACTCTTTTAAAAGCTGTTACAGCTTGAGAGCTGGTCTAATAGCAGAAAATGCTGTTTTTCCTTTCCTCTCAGTATTACATAGGAAAAATTATATTTAAAAGGGGGAAGCACAAGCATTGCCAGAGACACAACACTAGGTGTAACTAAGTCTTAAAAGAAAGTTGACTTTAACTTCAACTATCTCTAAATATAAGCAGCAAAAAGCTTCCAGTAATATACCGCACATCTAAATATAATTTTATGTAAAGCTAAATGTGCTTGGACGGAACAGGTACACTCGGTGGCTTTACTTGGAGTCTCTGGCATCAGCTGGAAAGGATTTCCGCAGAGTACTATGAGTGTTTCAAGATTTTATTTTATTCAAGACTTTATTCAAGATTTACAAGCAGGGCCACGTAAAGGCCCTGTAAGGCCTTGTAAGGCCCTGCTGATATCGAAGAGCAGACAGAAACATAGAATCATTAAGGTTGGAAAAGACCACTGAAATCATCTAGTCCAGCTGTCAACCCAACACCACCATGCCTACTAAACCATGTCTCAAAATAATACAGATAACTCTGTATTTCACTTCAAGCATGTAAGTTGTGGTAACGTTATACAGCAAGACAATCCGGCACACGAGCAGACTAGTAACAGCCCTGTTAGGGACCAAACCATCAGTCCACCACCCAACTTCAGTTTTCATTACGTCTTCAGAAGTAGAGCTACTCTGACTTAACACCTCTTCATCACCTCCCAAAACTCAATTGCACAAAACCTTCTTTAAATGAGGAAGAGCCTGCTGAAGGGAGACCTAGAACAAGGAGACATTCAATCGCACCGGCACTAAGGGCTGCAGCTGGGTTAATAAAAAGCAAAAGGCATCAACATTTCCCCGCGTGCCCGGTGAGAGGAGGCAGATGGGCACCGCCGCAGGGAGATGCCCGGCCAAGATGAGGAGCAAGGGAGGCCGAACCTCCTCCTCCCGCCCCACAGGACCCCTGCTCAGACCTCTGCCAGCCCACCTCCAAGCGTAAAAGCCCCTCTCAGACGCTGACCTTCCCCTGGGGATTCCCTGGTCCTGTTACACAGATGGAGCCGTTTACCACGTGGCTTTTCCCTCCCAAAACCGTACCGTCACACGCATAACAGGTTTTACTGATTTCTGGCACACATACCTACAGCTGCAGCCCCAGCCCCACTAACTTACCTGGGACCACCTGCAGCAAAAAGCAGCCACCGCAGCGCTTTCTTTGGACAAGAAGCTCTCACAAGACCTTTGGGTGACTGCTGTTGTTCCTCACAGATCACTTAATTATTCTCAGTGAAAGAAATTCTATTCACAAGCACAAGCAGTAAAACTGATGCTACCAGAGGTCAAAGAAAAAAAAAAATAAAAAATTGCATATACTCACAAGTCACACCCTGTCAAAATAAGTGGTAGAAATGTACAATCTTCCAGAAAGAAATAACAATGAATTATTATTACAGCATTTTGCAAAATGACAAGCATATGTTTTCAGCTGACCTACTTATTGTCTTATAATTGACTTCTGTCCCTTAAGGGGGTTCTTAAATATAATTGAGCGGCACCTGCCACAGAAGAGGAACAATTTTGTACACCCGCTACTTGCTCAGACACCACACTTAACAGCTTCAGCGCCAGGTTTACTCACAGCCTTGGCCATGCCACTGGAGACAGAGGTGCCCATCCAACAACTGGGAACTTCCTGCACCCCCGGTCACTCCAGCAATCTTACTCACTGGAGTAGGTCTTGTTTTATTATTTTTTTTTATACCACCCTAATCATTTTCAGCACATACCTACCTGTTCCCACTTGTACATCACTCCATCCGTGTCTTCCAGCGCGGCATTTCCCACAGAAAGAGGCAATTTGGGGCACTGCCAGCACCCCACGCTGGCGATGCTGGAACTGGTAGCTCTGCCCTTGCTGACACACGCACGGGACTCGGTGCAAAGGACCGTCTTTGCTATCACCATGCGGTGTCGATAAAAATGCAAATTCAAAAGCTCGTCCAAACATTATCCCCTTCCTAAATTAGATTGAGCAACGGATTAAAAATCAAAAATTAAACGCGACCTAATGAAAAGTCAAGTAAAGAGTTCAAACTGGGGGGACCTGCACCTCCCCTGACACAAAAGGAAACCAATGACAATATTTCCATCAATATTTCGGACTTGACTTGGGCAAGAATCCAGTGCACAATACTTAACGCATACAAGATCTATAAAAGGTTTAAACTCTTTTGGGACATTTACTGCAAATCTTACTGAGGGAATTTCAATTTTTTTAAAAATTACACCTACAACCACCACAATGTTACCTGAAGTTAATCCCTGCTGTTAACGGCTTTTTTTTCCACTTATGCCTCAAAAGCCTGACTGTTATTAGGGAAAACCTCGCAGTGGGAGGAGAGGACAGTGATGCTGAGCAGCTGGAACAGCTCTACACCTGTGGAGCCAAAATTCCCTGCTCTCAAAGAAAAACCACTAAGTGCAAAGGCTGAGAAAACAGTCTGATTCTCGCACCACAGAAGCAGCAGAAACACCCTTGTGCAAAGGAAACACTGTCCTGAGGAGCTGAATCGCCCCGTGGCGAGGAACGTCACATGAAGTCTTGCCCAGGTGGCCAAGAAGGCCAACAGCATCCTGGCTGGTATCAGGAACAGTGTGGCCAGCAGGAGCAGGGCAGTGACCGTGCCCCTGTGCTGGGCACTGGTGAGACCGCACCTCCAATGCTGTGTGCAGGTTTGGGCCCCTCACTCCAAGAAGGACACTGAAGTGCTGGAGCGTGTCCAGAGAAGGGCAACGGAGCTGGGGAAGGGCCTGGAGAACAAGTCCTGTGAGGAGAGGCTGAGGGAGCTGGGGCTGTTCAGCCTGGAGAAGGGGAGGCTGAGGGGAGACCTGATCACTCTGCACAACCCCCTGACAGGAGGGTGCAGTGAGGGGGGTGTTGGTCTCTTCTCCCAAGGAACCAGCAGTAGGACAAGGGGAGATGGCCTCAAGTTGTGCCAGGGGAGGTTTAGATTGGATATCAGGAAAAATGTCTTTCCTGAAAGAGTGGTGAGGCATTGGCACAGGCTGCCCAGGGAGGTGGTGGAGTCCCCATCCCTGGAGGGGTTCAAAAAACGTGTGGATGTGGCACTTGGGGACATGGTTTAAGTAGGCATGGAGGTGTTGGGTTGATGGTTGGACTAAATGATCCGAGAGGGCTTTTCCAACCTTAACGATTCTATAAGTCCATTGAAAGGAGCAGCGAGACCCTCACCCCGGCACATCTCCAGCTCAGGCCTGCTGCGCTCCCCCCTGGCAAGGGGGTGGCAATCCCAGAGTTGGTTTGGTTGCTCGACTCACGCCATTCAAATTAAATCTCACTGATATCATGAAAATAGCTACCACACTTGCCTGTTTAAAAGGCCCCAAGGTAGTAAATCGCTGAGGACCTTTTGCTGTTTTAAATCCCAGTCTGAAACGTCACCTTAGAAGGTGACAGCAATTTGCCTGCTCCATTCTCATTCGGGATAAGCAGTTTCCGTTACGGCTCAATTCATTTTACTATATATTGCACAGAGGTGAAACGATACTGATGTGGTAGGTTCAGCCGACGCAGCATCGTCCTCTGCCAGGGCAGCGCAGACAGATGCCGGTGCTGAAGGAGCCCTGGTGCCGGCGCTGGCATGGATACGCTGCTGGGACGCCCCGGCTGCTGCAGGGCAGGTCTCGTGGATCTGCAACTGCGACGGAAGGAAAAACATCCCACCACCCGATTTTCCTATTATTAGCTGGCAGCACCCCTCAAATGTGTCACTGAACACAAAGCAACCCCCCGGGGCAGAAGTAAAAGCGAGTCTCCCCATCTTCCCCCAAAAAAGACAACAGACGTCGAAGGATGCAGCACTCGGCATGCCACGTTGGTTTGCAGAGCCAGGCTCTTCCGCACGAGCAGCGGCTTTCCCGGCTGCTGGCGCAAGCGCTTCCACATGCAAGGCTTTCAAAATCCCACGTCGCATCCTCGCTCCCTCAGACACCGAGCGCTCCGGACGACGCCGGTTACCCTCTGTTTGCCTAAATCACACCCACAGTTTCCGCGTGAACACAGCACGAAATCCACCTCTTGAAACAACACTTCTGACAGGCTGAAAGATTCCCCAAGACATCTCCAAGACGGACCCACAGCTGCCTGCCACATCCCCCCGACTGCCACGGGCTAAAGCTACCTTTATATTTATTTAGCCTTGTTTCAGCTCTAATTTACGCAGCTGAGATCACATTAAAACATCAAATTTTTACTGTGACTCTCACACTTCATTCTGCTGCTGTTGGAAACGGGGACTGCCGGCCCGACACCGCCGTGGTTCTGCCCCGGGCTGGAGCCGTGATGAGGAGACACCGCAAAGCACCATGAAACTTCCCTGGATTATTTAAATCTCTTTCTCTGACAGAACGACTTCACAATTTCCACGTCCTGAGCCAAATACGCTTCCACGCATGGCAAGTGTCCCCGAATTTGTCAAGGGCCCAGTTCCGCTTTCCCTGCGCTTCCTTAAATTTCCACTAAAGTCAGCGAGGAATCTGGGGGTGCGTGGGATACAGGTTCGTGCTCCGAGAAATGTTCTGCCCCCTCTGCTTGTAAAGCCAATGAATACTGTTTGCTCTGTGAAGCACCTTTGAGGAGAGAAAGTGACGCTTGAGTGAGCCTCGGGATGTTAAGTCTTTATTTGACCAAGGAGACTGCTGGCAGGCGAGAGTGGAAGACTGGGAATAGAGGGGGAAAGGCTGACTATTAGCAGGAGGTTTCAGCTGGCTCGCCAACGCTGCTCCTGCGGTGCCAGGGGAAGGAGGGCTGCTGCGGAACTAGCACCGACGAGCCCGAAGCCCCAAACCCAGGTGGCCAACGCTCCCGACGCCTTTACAATCCTTTTCCTTCCAGAAATCCTCGAGGCAGAAGGTCACTAAAGTCTCAGCTTCCTTTCTTTAAGGTATTTCTTCCCCTGGCTGTTACGGGGGATCGGCCCGACGTACAGACCGTGCTCGGGAACCCAAGGCAAAGACGACACACGCGTTTACCGGAGCAAACCACGAGTCCAGCCGGGCTCGCTGGGCCCCGCTCCCGCGGCTCCCTGGGTTCAGGGCTCTAAACCCAGCTCTGACCGGCGCCCAACACCTCCCCGGGCTGCGGGAGCGGCGGAGCCGGGCAGCAACCGCAACTTGCGCGGAGCGGGAGCCCGAGCACCGCCCGGCAGCGGCCGCCTCACCCGAGCCCACGGAACGCGGCGGTTCAGTAAGAATTTAAAACAAAACAACAGAAAAAAAAACCCACCCCAAACGCG
>VZTL01020376.1:0-28826 GCA_013400535.1 Scopus umbretta | reverse complement strand
AGAGAGGGGACCCCGCAGACAGAGATGGCCCCAGGGGGCAGAGGTGGCCCCGGGACAGAGGTGGCCTTGGGACAGAGGCAGCCCCAAGGGCAGAGATGGCCCCAGGGGGCAGAGGTGGCCCCGGGACAGAGGCAGCCCCAAGGGCAGAGATGGCCCCAGGGGGCAGAGGTGGCCCCGGGACAGAGGCAGCCCCAAGGGCAGAGATGGCCCCAGGGGGCAGAGGTGGCCCCAGGACAGAGGCAGCCCCAAGGGCAGAAGTGGCCCCAGTCACAGAGGCGACCCCAGGACAGAGGTGGCTGCGGGACAGAGGGGACCCCGCGGGCAGAGGTGGCCCTGGTCACAGAGGCAGCCCCAGGGTAGAGGTGGCCCTGGGGCAGAGGTGACCCCAGGGTAGAGGTGGCCCTGGGACAGAGGTGACCCCAGGACAGAGGAAACACCGGAGCAGAGGTGGCCCCAGGCCAGAGGCAGCACGGGCAGGGAGCGATCCCAAGGCAGAGGTGGCCATGGGGCAGAGGTGGCCCCGGCGGGGAGCAGCCCTGGATGCGGGTGCACGGGCGGGTGGACACACACCCACCTGGAAGAGCCCCAGAGGCAAAGGATGGGGGTGAATTTCAGCCCGATTTCATCCAGCCCCTCGACGCAGCGGGTATTGCACCTGGGGCCTGCTCTCCCTGTTGTCGGAGAAGCTCCAGTGGCGGCTGTCGGTGAGGGGTACACCGGGTGCTTGATTTTGGGGAGCGGACGGCTGTGCTTTATGGCGAGCAGAAACAACCGCAAACTACTGGTCATCACCACCGCTCACGCTGCGGCGGTCAGTTTTCTGCACCGATATCCCTTGTCCCCCATCCCGGCTCGCTGCATCCCACGCAGGACCCTGGCGGGCTGGAGATGCGAGGCGGATGCTACGGGCACGTGCCGGCTTCCGAGCCCGGTTTAACCTCCTCAAGCCGAAACTGACCCACAACCGCCGCGGCCACGTAAAGGGCAGTGCCGCCCAACGCTCCTGCGTATCGATCGAGCAGCCGTCATTTGCATCAACTACCAGTCACGAAGAGTGCTGTCATTTCCAGGGTACGGAGGGGAAAAAAAGATAAATCGGGCGGTCAAGCGACGTGTTTGACGTCAAAGAGGAGATCTGGGGAAGAATTGGAAGCAGGAGCTGGATTCCCCACTTCCTGCTCCCGTGCTTTAACTACAAGCGCGTTACTCCTCCCGCTGAAATAAGAAACGCGTGCATCCTTGAACTGACCGCGCTTTTACACCAGAAAGCTCTGAACACGCACGCACGCACCTCTGGTGAAGGTCCAAAGCGCAACAGAGCAAACATTCCTTTCTCTCTGCCTATAGACCCAAACTGCAGACGTTTTTTTAATTCCTCGGATGAAATTAGGCAGCCTGGTTTCTCTGTCAAAGATGAATGTGGGTCATGAATGCCGTAGTCTAAATTAGATTATTTTTAAATTCCGTTTAATCATTAAATTGGTACTCGGAAAGGTTCTTTTCTTTAAACATTAATCTTAGTGTGACCGAGTACACGGCCGACTTCCCAAGATGCTGTCCAGAAAACCAACACATCATTGTCTCGCTTCAGCAAGATGTAGTCACGTTTAGGTCGAGACCCGAAATGAAAAACAAGCAAGCATTTACCGGGAACTCAGTAGACGCCTGGGCTTTACAAGGGCTTCACAAGATTGAGGTTCGCAGCCTGGAGTGACCCGAAATCAACCCCCTGGGGACAGTAACTCGAAAGGGCCGTGAATAAATGATGAAATGCAGCGATTTCTGTCAAAATAACAATTAATGGAGTTGTTCTGGGGTGTTAGGCTGCTTGCACAGTTCTTTGGTGTCCGTTCACAGAGGGTATCTTTAAAGCGCGAGGATTTACTCTTATTTTGGATGAGCTAGGAATCTCTGGATAGTTTGTTTGGAGTCTCCGTGACAACCCGTAAAAAGCCGTGAGGAATCACGGCTCGAAACGTACGACGTGCAAGACAATCGCATTTCAAGGGCGGTCTATTTGCTTTCTGCATGAAGACCTTGCCGTTTGTGGTGAAATACAGCATTGTCTTATGCAAGATTCTTCTCGTCGACTCCCCAGGGGCCAACAGCCGGCACGCGGCAGCACGCCCTCGCCGACCTGCGCCTCGCTTACAGACGCTTAGGGCACCAGAGCGCTGGTTCCCAGTTAGAAGAGCTCATCAAGAGGCGAAATGCAGCAGAGAGAGGAAATAGCAGTCCCCTCCCGAGCCCCGGCTCTGCTGACAGCCCGGGGGAACGGGGCGAGCTGGAGGCAGCCGGGCCGGCGGCCGAGCCTGCGGCGCTAGCTGAGGGGAGCCGGGAAGGGGATCGGGGAGGGCTGCGGCAGCGGCGTCCGCACCACTCGCGTAGCTTTCGCCTTATCTTCCCGGCAAGGCCGTAACGACGTCGGAAACAGACGACTCTCCAACCCGCGTTTGTTAACCAAGGTTTGGTTTATTCACACAAGGCAACGCACACGTATTGCGGACAGTCCAATAAAACAGATCCCCTCTTCTTAACACTGCAAACTCTTTAAGACGATTTTCTGCAAGAAGGGCGACAGGCCCGTTCGCCAGCACACGCGCGCCGCAACGCAGGCAGGGCCTTGGTCCGAACCCAGAGCCCGGGCGTGCGTCCGCTCGCTGGCCGACCGAAGAGGTTGCGGGGAAGGGAGCAGAGCTGGGAAAGCTCGGGCGTGCTCACAGCCTGCCCCAGCTGGAGGCTCCTTTCCTTCAGTTTCCATTTTCACCAATTCAAAACAGTTGGAGTCGGCTTCACATAAAATTTAACTGGGAAGAGCCATAAATTCTAAGCTGTTATTCATTCATTCAACAGACGCATCACAGTGTTCAACGTAAGCAAGAGTAGTGCCTATTGTTTCTTAGAAAAGATGCATAGATAAAAATAAGGAGGAAAAAAAAAATCTTCCTATCAGAAAATAATTCCTGTAAGAGACTGCAGCTGCAGCCGTGTCCCACTCGGCTCTCCTTTCTGAGGGACAGCCTTCAAAAGAACTACACTGCTCCACAAGTCCATGAACATCTATGACCAAAACCTAAAGTAAAACGAACACAGAACATTATTTTTAAGGTTTGCTTGTTACAGAAACAATCTCTTTTTTTTTTTTTTTAAATATTGTTAATTTCTGTACCAAATTAAACAGACAGCGCATTTGTCACATCCAGGCGGGATGAAAGACAATTTCTCAAACCACGTCCCTGCATGGTGATGTCCCAGACAAATTCCATCGTTGCTTTCAGCTGACTGTAGCTTACACATAACAGGTTGCCAACTCGGACTAGAAGAAAATTTCTCTAGCACTGACATTTTCAACACCCATGAAACAAATAATATTACAATAAAATGCTCATTATAAAGTTGCACGAATTTCTACGTTAACCTTTAAGAGTTTATATGAAAAAGCAGGAGTTATCTACTGTTGATTCCTGATATAAAACCCATAGGTAGGTAGATAGAAACCTAATGTAGAAATCTGACGTTAGAGAAATCCTTTGGCAGCATGTTCAGTTGCAATCAGGCCTTAAAAATAAATATGATAATGTAGAGAAGTACGAAGAGAAAAACCCAGATCCTATTAACACCAGAACCCTCTGAATACACTATTTTAATAATAATTAAATTATTTTACACTATCTACAAGTTGCATATCACAGAATTAGGAATATAAGAGACGACAGAGTGACAAATCCCGCTTTGATAAAATTTCAGGCTTTAACAGTACGCATATACGTAGCTGTGTAGAAAATCTCAGACAAGGAGTATATACATTATTTATATTTAATAATTAACTGAACATAATCAAATCACATCTGCCTAGCCATCTCAGTTTAAGATATTCAATACTTCTGCTGGACCAGAGTTTTGAATCCAATAAAAATACCCGACTCTCAACTTGCTAACAAACATGGAGAATCTATACCAGTGATGGCAAGGTTTAGTTTGTGTACATACCAACTTGGAACAAAGTAAAGTCTTCCAAAAAATATCACCCAACAATAAGAATTTGGAACAGCAGCATTGAAATTCATTATTCTTCTTAAAGAACACAAGGAACGAGTTATCAAAATACTTCAGTATTGCAACATGTGTTATTTATACTAAACTAGTTCAAGGGGAAGGATGAAGACAAAGTCACATCAAAAGGAAAGACAAAAGCTTCCTTCTGATTGCACAAATTTAAATAGAAAAATGATTTAAAGAGCAGGTACTGAATACCTTATTGCAGAAGCACAAGGCCGCAAACAAATAAGGTCACGATACTGAAGAATTAATGTGTAAAGGAAATGGAGGTGGTGCTCAGTGAAGGGTGCTTTTTATTACTCAGCAACAGTCTACGACCTGATCCTTCTCATTTGGTAGAAAATCTATACACCAAACATACGTATTTAGACATTTGGGAGTCTCAGGCTTTTAATCAAGATGTTTTTATCAGTGATTTCCTTCCATTATTTTCCCAATCCAAAGATTATTACTCATCATAAAATTGTTAAAATAGCTATAAATATGACTATGCTAAAGTGAGTAGGTAAACGGGAGGAGAATGAAGTGGGTTTTTTTCAGAGGTTGAAACAATGAAAGAAAGAAATCCCACATTCCCGAAACATAACTCAGCTCCATCTGCTCCTCTTGTACAAACCCCACCCATTACAAAAGTGCATCAGGGAAGAAAATCTTCGATTTCTTTTCTTAGCCACCAATTTCTACGCTTCCTCGGTTCCACAGCAAAGCCTTTTCCAAAGGCACGTCTGTCATTTTCAACTTGCAACACCTCCTTGTATTAAACGAGGAGCACAATCCCACTCACAAAGCACGTGCACTCTGCCTGCACAGCCGGTGCATTAAATACACCTTTTTCGCATGGTTTAAGAGTTTCTCTGACTGTAATCGGCGTTTATTTAGACGTGGAAATGGTGGCGGAGAAAGGAAATCCAAGAGAGGCAAGAACCCCCTGGTCCCATAAAGACGATTCCTGTTCCACCCGGCTCCCCGCTGGGAAGGGAACAAGGCAGAGTCTCACAGTCTTAAGCCGCGAACATTCTTGAGCCCCTCCTTTACCACAAGGAATTACAATACTCCTTCAGTTCTAAACACATCCGAAAAGGAAAAGAAAAGAGATTCTGTACAAGTTCCTGGCTCAGCACCTTGTATCCACAGAGTGCCCACGCAGTCAGCTGGGAGCATCCCTCGCCTGCTCTTGCAAAGGAGACTTGCGCTTGCAGTACCACCTCTGCCAAAAGACACAAGCGAGTTCCAGCAAAACCCCACCTGTTTTCTTCACGAGAAACACATCAGAAGTTCTCTGTAGCTTCCCAAAAAACTAACAGGCAGCACTAAAAATCTCATTTCTCGTATGTCTGTAGGTACAGGGTCCTCACTGTCACAATATCAAATCATTTTCTCTTCCAGCTGTCATCTGCTGAACTCGTGCAGTTGTTCCAATTACGCAGCGCACGTTCATATTGTAAAGCTCGCTACAGCAGCGCAGAGAAGGCGGTCTCTAAATCCGCAGAGATTCTCTAAAGCCACTTGGATAGACAGCTCGTAGTAAGATACCAGAGGAGGCAGTGCATCACGAGAGCAACGCGTAACAACTATTAAGCATCCTCAAGTTTTCATAAACAGGCCAAAAGGAAAACTATTTTTGGACAATCTTTTAACTTAAGATTCACAAGTGGCGTTTCTTGCAACCACTGAAATAAGGGCTCAGAGTAATCTGAAATGATTTTAAACCATCAGCTAATCTAGCTCAAGCTATCTTCATGCAGATGCTTAACGATCAGGTCTGACGCATCTGCATCAGTAAAGCTGGGTTATTTAAAAAGGAAAATGTATTTTGATATCCGTGACAGGTAGTCATAAAAATCATTAGGTCAGGCAACCTTTATTCATGAATTCAGAAACACGAGCTGGTTTGTTTTTAAAGGAGAGGCTGTTGATGGTAATTTGCTTGTTGCTGTAGAACGGAATGAGCGGGAACTGCCACGGGATAACCTGGTCCTTGAGGCAAACTCGGTGTGTTATTCTGGTAAGCTGACATATCCACCGACATTCCCATCTGCTGCTGGGTGTAAGCAGCTGTGGTGGCAGCCGATGGAAGGCTGGGGTTCTGGTTCACGTACGCCTGGTTTAACACAGAATCCGGTCCTGGGCTGTAACAAACCAAAACAGATCTAATTCTGACAAGCTCGTGTCTATTTATCCGACAAGCAGATTTGCAAATAAGAGCATTGCTTAGTCCAAAAGCGATCTGTATATTTTCAAAGTGATCAAAGCCAGTATTACGTGTCACTGTAAATATCCCAAGAACACACAACCTCTAGGCAAAGTAGTAAAATCACCACCAGGAAGAAAGCGACTGAACAGTCTGCTGAAGCGGTACCTTAAATACGCAGCTTGAGCGGGTTGAGTTGCTCCGGAAGAACTTATACTTTGAGGCAGAGACCTCAACTGCCCCATCTGATCAGGTGCTAGGCTGTAACCTGGGGAAATGGTGACTTGGTGAACACCCTGGATCATGTAGTTTCCACTAGGTGGCTGTACAGGATATGACTGTAAATAAAAAACAAAACCCACCATATACATTGTATACCTTTTATTTTCAATTAAGTAGCAGCAAATGTGGCACAGAATACCACTACAATGAACAAATATGTTAGGCTTCAAAGGCTGAATGAACACCGACTAATTTTGCCAACAAGGTTCTAAAACCATAACACTTGACTTCCCATAACACATTTCCAATAGGCATCCTTTCTCTCATCAGAAGGTACCTTTTGCAAGAATGCACTGCTAACAAGGTCAGCATTTAATATCTGAAAGAACCACCTTTTGTATCGCATACAAGACTGCTGCCCCTCCCAGAAACCTTATTTCTTTCTCTCTAAAATGCCTCGTCTTTAAAGCATCTTTAAAGTGTCCAATCCTTACACATTTTGATGCACCGACTTGAGTAGGAAGATGGGCACCATATGAGATTTGTTCTTTAAACACATTTTGGAAATTAAAACATAGGAACATTCTAAGACTAAAACACAAATGGAAAGGCAAAAACTTTCGTTTCTTCTATTTTTGGTTTAAGATAACGCAAGTCTTTACTCAACATTCAGAACAGCTGGTATAACATGCTTAGTCTACAGGAGTCTATGCTGCTCACTGGTTTTGTGCTAAGCTCAGCGTGGTTAGCATTATCTTGTATTTTCCACCGCTGGAAGCGTGCATCTTGGAAGAAACAGTAAACTCCAGTTGCCTTTTGGCTTGAATTACTTTTTAACCTCCCAATATAATGAATTTTCCATCGCTACCAGCAGTTAAGGACATGGAATTACTTTTAACTGACATATTTTCAGATCTAGCGGTTGCTATGGCAACTATTCTTTTCCCACTGAACAATTAACATTAAAGTCACTTAAAGTAAAAACACTCAATTCTACGCTTTCTCCAAAAAGGTTCTTTAAAATCTCTCTTTCTCCTCCATTTTTTTTTCCTTAAAACATCAATATGGCACATTAGAGATACTGCAAAACAGTTTTCAGCAACGACACCCCCTGATACAACATGTTCATTTCTTCAGGGGGAAGAAGAAAAAAAAAAAAAAAGAGCTAAAACCAGACTAGTGTTTCTATATTTAGAAAAAGTACACTGCACTCATGATTAATGCACTAATATTAAAGTTCACTCACATCCCCGCTATTAGACAAGAAGGTAACATTTTACTTTAAGACTGAGGACATGACTCACAGCAAGAATATCCACCAAGCTGCTGAAACGCACAATTCTAACTGTAAAAATTAATCATGGAAGGAATCTTTTAGTATTTTCAGTACAGTAGCTTTCTGTTAAGTAGAGCAAAATTAACAAGTATACCTCATTGTACAAGGAGTATACTTTATTGTACAAGCACGTAACTGCAAATTGAAGTTCTCCGTTCTACTGTGTAAATGGTATTTTATTCTAATGGCTATAAAAAGTCACCAGCCAATGTCAGATTGTTCGTAGGCTTGCAAGAAAGCATACACTTCATTTTTGCTGTCATCTCTTTAAATAGAAATCTATATTAGGAAAGTCTCTATTTCCAGAAAGGAGTACTGACCTGCACTGAAACACCAGAAGATGTAGGTGGGTATTGTGCAGGATGGTGGAGTTTTGAGTAGGCTGAATACATTGGCGTTTCATTCATCAGTTTGTTATAGAGCTCCAGAGCTTCTAGAACTTTCACGTTCAATTCAGATAATTCTGAATGTTTTCTGTTTCAAAACAAACACCCGCAAACGTTACGTTTCTCTAACATCTAGTGTTAGATGGTAAAAAAGAAGAGCGGTTCATTAAACAGTTTTGAATATGCAAGGAAAAAAACCTTAAAAGGCAGATGGTGAATTTCTTGCTCATCTATACTGTAAAATTGCCATTCTACTTCTTATACCAGTGGGACTGGAAAGAGAGTCCAAGTGGTGAACAACTATTCTTCCCTAGCTGCAGCCAGGCAAGCAACTCCACAGGTGTTAGCTTTTCTTTCCACCCTCAAATACCCCTCACAGTCTAAGGAGGAAGAGGTGGAGATACCGTTGAATAGATTCTCCTGTCATGGAGGACAGTCAGCAGCAGATGGAAAATACCAAGCTCTAGACAGAGCACAAAAGGCTACAGTCAAAAAGTGCTAATATAAAATGCACTCGGTAACTCATGCCCTAAGTTCTGGAGAGCAGCAATCAAATCCTAGTACACGCACTGGGACTTCGGTACCTAAGTGTTAAAAAATAAAGGTAGAATTGGCAAAATATCTTTCTGGCAAGATTTTCTAGCTTGGGAGATGAAAGAGAAAGTACAAAAAAAAATTAATACAACTGCACAACTGAAAGTAAATCATAGTAAATAATGCACAAGCAACGTTACGGCTCACCTATCTATTTCTTCCAGTTTTTCATCTATCATTGGACCCATCTGTTGACAAATATCTGTGAAGACAAAAGTGTCGAGCTAGTTAATGTCTTGCACAATTAAAAGTTTAAAGGCGGCCAAAAAATACTTTATCCAAGTACACTCAAACAGTATACGAAATTGGAGAGTGCACCTAGTTATCAGGCATGTCCCATTCCTCCAGCCCAAATAGACAAGAAAAATACTTCGGTTATTCTGCTTTGTCACCCTCTCTCCTCGTTCCCTCTACCCTCTCAAACAAGACTACTGATGAAAAACATGGGTAATTTTGCATTTCTGCTTGCACTGTGCAAGACCTATGACTTTCATCTCCTACTGGAATATCTAGCCTAGACCGCCTATGAATCCGTCTAGTTCAGTTGTACTGTAGAGCTTCCTTTACCTTCACTTCTTCCATCCTAGGAACACTCCTTATGTCACGTACGCTCAATTGTTAACACACCTTGAACTAACTGGCTCTTAAGTGAACTGCACTTCCTCTCTCCTCCTAGCCAGCAGTATTTTTTTTTTTTTTGAGAAATTTTGACACAAAATTGATTGCTTATTTCAAGCAGAGCTTTGATAAATGGATGGATCTTGCAAGCATCAGGCGTTGTACACTAGCTGGAAGTTATGCAAATTACTCTGCTAAACACGGAGTTGGCTTGGCAACTAGTAGAAAATTTAGAGTTATGCATATAGCCCCACGCTCCCACTGTGAAATAAGCTATTCTACAGCACACTATTAGGTTTCTCTAAGCTTAAAATAAACGCAAAAGAATTACCAGCTCAATCCACAAAAGGTAATTGTGAGAAGAAATACAAAAATTAGCTAACTTAGTGCTTGAAGTACCTTCTGAATCTAGAAGATCTGGAGAATCAAGCTTTAAATCTGTAGGATCTATACTCTGAAGTACCTGCAGTGTTTTATCCATCTTATCCTGAAAGGTGAAGAGAAGATTAAGAACAGTTATTTCTGAAGCATGGCAGAGACTTTTCATTTTCAAATTAAAAAAAAAAAAGTTCTTTATATAAAAAGAAATATCCGCTAACATTCAGTAACAAAAGAATGTTTCAACCAACGTAATATCTCAGCAATTTTTTTATATTGAAAGTGACTGCATACCTCATCTATATAAACTGGCTCAGGTTCTGCTTTCTTAATTTCTTCTGTAGTATCCTCAGGAACAGCGTTTTTATCCACGGTTGCTGAAAGAACAAATATTAGTTTCTTTTCTGCAGTTGTGTTACTAC
Source organism: Scopus umbretta (assembly GCA_013400535.1). Taxonomy (NCBI): domain Eukaryota; kingdom Metazoa; phylum Chordata; class Aves; order Pelecaniformes; family Scopidae; genus Scopus; species Scopus umbretta. Next base: position 18,620 of record VZTL01020376.1, on the reverse strand, counting down.
GCTAACTTAAAATACGCATTTTCTCCTTGCTGGCCGTCAGATCTTTAAGTGATAGAGAACTTTGAGTAAGTACTTTAAGCAGCAATGCACCTAGTTGCTAGAGAAGGGAAAATAAGGTTTGCCTAGAAAATGTTCTGACAAGCTGCTTTCTTTGGGCTGTTAGCCTGATCATGAACCTCGGCCCAGCAAAGGAAAGACTCATGAGACATTAGCATCTAAAAAAACATCGCCAGCACACGTACAGTTCCTTTCAGCCAAGTGGTAAGTGTTAAGATTTATTTTGGTATCATGAGCATGAATAAAGCTAACACTATGATTCTTACAAACCACTGACATGGTATGAATGTTATTCTATACTAGGTCTGACGTCTGAAAAGAGACTTTGACATTCCAAATGGCAACTTACTGGATTCATATGTAACCCGTGACTGACAAAGAATTACGGTAAACTGAACAGAGTTTCTGTAATAGGAGAAAGGTAACAACTTAGAAGAGAGCCAGAAGACAAATCATTGAAGTGAGCTACAACAATGGTATATGCTTGCTTGCTTGTTTGAAGCAAGGGCAGGATTTCTCCCTCAATTCTTTCCTTGGGCTGATTTCAGGAAACTATTTTGCTGACAGGCTAATTAGTAGTTCTACCACAAGCCCACCTTTCTAAAATAATCTGTCAGCTTTTCGTAGCTAACTTACCTGCCTCGGGTTCCACATTTAAGTCGGAAGTCACAAAATTAGATGGAAACAGTCCTACTCCTCTGTGATTTTCACCCTTCCACCAATTGGTGTCACTGGGGAAATAAAAATGTATTACAAAACTCTGAACATTAACGCTAGTGTCAGTGACATATTTTGGGCTTTTGACAGAAAACCTGTGATATCTCAAACACCGCTTCCCTGTGTATCCAATAATAAAGGCAAAGGAGAACATTTGAGGAGGTTAGCAGAAAAGCCAAAGACAGGCGCTGGGGCAGACGGGTGGGGAGGAGAAGAGGAGGAATTGGGGAAAGTAAAATCATTCCGTAGCAATCACCGAAAATTTAGCACAACTCTTCAATTCTTTAGATTTATTAGATGATAGCCCAATACAGCTTCATCTAAAAGTTTACAAGAAGTTCACAAGTGGGGACTAACAATAGAAATACAATTGATCTGTCACTGTCTATTAAATTAGAACAGCATTAGCAGGGAGGAAGTTCTGCTTCTTAGCTGTCATTGGCTCAACGATGATAATAATAATTATCTTAAGTATTTTTTCTTCAGCTTTATTCTTAGCAAACATGATGCTTGATAGCCAGAGATTTAACAATTTCTGGAAGTAGCTGGAATTTAGCATTGTAATGCATATGTATATTCTTATGACATGCGTTACAACCAACTAACATTAATCTTAAAAACTACAAACAAATTGGACCTACACCACGGCATGAAATACCCAACGTAATACAGAGAGGTTCTCCCTGTACCAAAAATGACTTGAGGTGAAAAACTTGGGGTATGGAAAGAATAGTGGAAGATAAAGGGATCTGAGGGAGGTCAGAGTGACAATATACACTTCTGGGGGAGGGGGAGGGCGTGGGGAAACCATCAGAGGAAAAAATTGCTATCCTAAGAAAACAACAGTTCTGGAATAAAGGCACCTCCATCGGATGTATTATACCTGTCATCCAAAACAAAAATAATTTCTCCACTTTTAAAGGTGAGCTCATTGTCCTCGACGGCTTCAAAGTCATACAGAGCTCGCACCTTCCTCGAGTTCTGATTGTTTTGCTGAATTTCTGCAGATGGGTACAAGGATTTAGTTTCCATTTGTTGCTGTTTCTGCTCTTGCAAAGACAATTCGATAGCTACAATTAGGGGAAGGAGGGAAAAAAAAAAAGTGTGTATATTTTATCCCTGTATACAAAGGCAGTTTGCTTTTCTAATAAAAAAATATTTATTGCTATATTATAAACAGGGTCTGTATCTACTTATTTAGTATTTTAAATTTAAAATCTTTGCTCCAAAGTACTAGCCGTATTTCACATTTCAACAGCTTTACTCTGCTCTGCAACAGGGTTAAAAGACAAGACGTAATTACGCACAAGTTATGAAATATTTTAAAAGCCCCTCTGCTTTTAGTGGTACATGCCACTACTTGAAGCAGCTCACACACTATTCATGCCAGCAGCATAATTAGCATGATCAGAAATACTGATAAATTCACTATGACATCTGAACAACAGTAACTAACTATATCCAAGAGAGAGGAGAAAGAATGAAACATTTAAATGTCCTGATTTTTTTTAAAGCATCAAGATGAGGGATAAAATAAAACACGTAGGTACAGAAGACCAAGCTCTCTGGAAAGAAAGCTGTCACAAAACAATGCTAATGGCTACGTGATGGGGAAGAACATATCTTATCCCAAATCCTCATCCAGGAGGAACACACCTTCATATCATTTTGAACAACACAGTATATATATATATACACACAGAGGCACAACTTGCTGTGCCTTTGTTTTCAATTCTATGCAGTGGAAGAGAGTGCAACTTCCTACTTCCGTGCATTTTAACAAAACTTCTAGAGCACAAGTCTAACCCAAGGCTGTGACTAGCAATTTACCTTTAGCTATATCTTCATCTTCTTTGTTTTTACTTAATGATGAACCATTCTTAGCAGCATTTGTGGTAGCCTGCAAATGTATTAACAATAGAGTAAGTTCAGGTTACAAATGAAAAAGAAAGCTCTATAATTATAAGCTTAAAAAAATTAGCACTGAGTTGTTCTGGTTAGCTGCCTTACTGTAGCATTTCATTACTGAATGACGACGACCTTCTAGAAGAAAAAAAATTATGACTCTTCAGAATCTCAGCCAGGTTTTATTTTGTTTTCAGCATGGAACAAAGTAAAATAAATGATCCAATCTAAGTTCAATAACTGATCTCTTTTAAATAATTATTTTAGTCTCATTTATTAAAGTGAGACTACTCATTGAAATGACTACTCTTTCCACCTTTGTCCTCCACTCCTCCCTTCAAAAGGGAAGAAAAGCTCTTTGGAGTCCTACATTTGCAAAGACTCAAGTTATTAAGCAGCAGCTGGACTTGCTGAGAAGGGAGATCTCTCTCCATATCAGAGCAAAAAGCCTCTACCTCTGCTGGTGGGACAATGGGAAGGAAGAGCAAACGTATATCAAGTTGGGAGCTGCTGACTTAAATAAAATGAGTCTCCACAACAGCATAGCGAAACCATCCTTGGAGTTTTCCTTTCAACAAGGAAGTCTTCTCACACGTACCATGAATGAAGAACTTAGTTTCAGATACTAGCCGTGTCTAGGACTTACCAATGGTCCTAGAAAACAATTGTGTACAAGTGTACCGAATAATCATAAGCCTCAGCTTTGCTTGTTTGAAGTGAAGTGTATGAGGTAAAAACATCAAGATGTCCTTTTCTATATATTTGTAGGAAAGGAGGCATAATTGGTTGCCAGTATTCTAGATCTTCCATGTTACTGCCATATGTTTCAACACATATCCTAGATTTAGAAGTGAAAACATCTTTGTGGAGGAAGGCAAGATTGTAAAAGTAAAAAAACCCTCTGTGTTTAATATAGAGAAAAGTAAACTTCATGTAAGGAATACGTAATAGAAGCTGTAGTTCTAATTTTTAGGACTGATCTTCACCTGACTTATAATTAACATGAAAATATTTAGAAGCATTAATAAAAAGCATAGGAAAAAACCCCCACCTGTCATCGTATCTGCCACCTAGAAGATTAGGCATAATACAGTGCCAGAAGCAAAATGAAAAGGGTGAGGTTAGGGATTGGAGCTTCCCACCTACTGCAGAGCCTGGACAACTCCTGACATGGACAGGTAAGCGCATGAACAAGAAACGGGGACTCGCAAAAGGAAAGCATAGCACAGATCATCTTCAAAAATGTCTCAATTCCAGATATTGCCCTTTGTTTTGTGAGACTCTGAAGAAAAGTGAAGGTATGTGCTCCAAGTCAGCAATTAGAACCATGAAACACCAAGTACAAAGCGTGGGTGTAGAATTGCTTCGATTTAAGGTGGTGACAGCTCAATGACACTCTAAAAATGATCAGAAGACGGATCTAAAATGAAACAACTCATAAGGGCATCATGAAATAGCCTTTAGTCTGTTCTTATTTTTCTTAGGAAGGCAAGAACATAAAAAAGCAGAATGAATAGAAATGAACCTCAGCATAAGGAGGCAGCCAACCTAGAAAAAGGATCCTACTCTCCTCTGACCGAAAGCACAAAAGGCAGACAGCTTTTGTGCTTTTGGACAGCTTTTGTGCCATTTTGTTCACTGCCAGGAACAGTGAACCTAACAGCACCATGTATCCCAAATCAGATTTTACCTGTGATCCAGCTGCAGGAAAAGTTACGCCTTCTTCTTTTAAAGATTTAATAGTTGCAGATATTAAGCTACACTGTGGGTCTTTCTGAAATTCTTCCGACCACTCCACCATTAGAGTTTTTAGCTTTTCACATACTTTTGGATGAGCCTAGAAGACAAAATTGCATAGAAAGGGATGCTTGTACTTCAAAATGAACAGAAACAGTTGTTCCCTCTTGGTAAAACTTCATTACCAAAACCATTTTACTACAAATAACCTCAATAATTAGTAATTGTCTTGGTTAAGAAAATTTGGGTAATGAAGTACAGAACATATGGTCTTTTCTACAATGATTCTGATATTACAGAGAGTGTGCTTAGCTTCTGGAGCATCATTCTTTCACTGGAAAGCTGGCATAGCTGTTTCCAACACCATTACCCCAACGTAGCAACAGACTGCAGGTAGTTCAGATTTCCCTTATTCTACCGAACAACTGTTTTTTTTTAAATCAGGGCTCCTTCAACCCTTACAGCAATCCTCTGAGGCAAATTCTCTTGCACAGCCAAAGCTTAGATCTTGCAGGCAGCGCACCTACCTATACTGCTGTTATTTGAGTGGAGTCAATTTTAGGTGGTTAAGGAAAGGCTAAGGAAAAAGACTGATGAACGTTTTGACTATTCCAATGTTAGCCATGTTTCTACCTCAGTAGTTTTGGAGACATTCAGGCCTATCTACCACACTTACCCCTACTTTTCTGCACCTCTATGTTCGTTACCCTCCATTTTACCTCAGTTTTTTTCTTCGTTACTTCTTATTTGCATTGTTATTCCCCTCCCAACCACGTAAGCTGGTCTAGTATAACATACTGTCTTTCCCTACAAGACAATACCTCTCCCCCACCTTTTACGCCCTCTGCTGTCTCCTCCTCAGGTGCCAGAACACATTTCTCCCTCTTGACTTCTCAGGCGATCAGATCTCACAAAAAACTCATCTTTGTACCATCTGTGTATATACGTATGTATGTACATCTCCTGGATTCAGATTCTCTCACAAAGAGGAATTACGCGTTATGCATTATGTACAGTGCCACCCAGCTCACAGGACAGTTTGTGCTATTAGCTCCTGAACTAGGAACTGAGGTGCAGGGACAGTTTGCTAAAGGAAGATATTTGCTTGCGGTGGGGGCAAACCAAGATCACGTTCACGCTCTGCCTGCAGTTCCTCTGGCTCCCACATTCTTCTCTAGCCTCTGGCACAAAAGAGCCTCTATAGCTCTCCTTCCTCCACCCTCACCCACAGGATTTACAGCTACTCTAAATCCAGATAGGACCACTGATTTCATTCAACACTGCAAATTTTATGTGCTAACAACCTCACCAGAAGTGATAATTCACTTCCAGAAAAGCAGGTCAGAGTCATGTGTACTCTATTGTATGGTTAAAGAATACCCTTCAGAGTATACGGCAGACACATTAAACAGCTGCTGTTAATCCTGTAATCATGTAATAGCCTTAAAAAATTTTATTGCAGCAAAAAGAACAACTCTTCAAGGGAGCAGCTAATATACGGGAAGGTCATGTCAGCACTACAAAGGTACAACAGGGACCAAAGCACTTCAGACTCCGTACACTTTCTGGTTTTGTTGACAGTTGATGAAAAGACTGTCGTTTGAACCCAAAGCATCCTAACTAACCTCAGGCTACTTGCTGGTGAGTGAGGGTTCTGGGGCTGCTGGGCTCACCTACATCTGTTTCACTTGGTTTGTCTGGATAAGAGCCTGGGACTGCACAAATGCAGCGCGTGGCCAAGATTTCTCATTTGAGTGTAGTTCAGATCACACTGTAAGCCTGTGCCTCACATGTAAACATATGCTGAACAGCAAGAGCGTTGACAAGTTTGGGCTCAGGCATGCATTTAATTGAAAGGAGATGCAGCTTGATAGGCTCAGCATCAGCACAAAGGCATTTGTTACACTTGTCTGAACTAATTTTCTTTTGGAGAAAAGGGAGAGAGTATAATTTTACCTGCCCTCTGAAGATTATTCCTCCAAGTGGGCCAGGGACATGGGTAAAACGTAAGTACTTCCCAACAACAAAATAAATTATGCTCCAGTAGACCATTCTTCAGTGGGATTAAAGGTTTGTTTTTACATCCACAAGTGCTGTCAGACCATGAAGGTCAATGTTCTATTTCAGAATGGACCATGGCTAATGAGAACAAAGGGGAGGACTTTAAGACCTATTTTTCCATACAAAGCCAGAAACAGAAGAGCTGTGAACTCATTTTGCTTCCCAGCAATTTTATTAGTTTCCTTAATTGCTTTGCTCCACCTCTGATGATTCCAGGCCTCCCATATATCTGAAGACTAACTTCTTTTTAACCCATTAGCCATTTTTGTCTTCAACTGGAGCAGTAATTAGGGGAAAGCTGTTTCTGCTTATTCAAGTCATTACATCCAGATTTAGATCCCATCAGCTGCTTGACCCTAACCATTTAGGTCTTTCTTTCTTGGTTACCTCCTTCAGCATTCTGAGAATCTCTGGAAACCAAGTTGTCTGAAAACTTTATCCTCTTCCTTCTAAAAACATAGTTTAATTTCCTCAGTTTTCCCTTTGCACTTCAGCCCATGCATTTAATTCAAGCCAAATCAAAACTCTCTTTGTGAAAAGCTGCCTTCACCATTATCAAATTAATTGAGCTTAGGAAGAGTCACAGATTTTAATTAAAATTGCTCATGTTATTTTGTACAAATTTGGAGTCAGTATAATCAGCCTGGCACTTCTTTAATACATGATATTTTCATAGTAAAAATTAAAGTACACGAATTTCTGTAATAAGACAGTCAGCAGTATCTGCAATTGCACCAAAACTAGAAAATGCATGTTAACTACAACATTGGTTTTCCCAATTCTTTGCTATGATGAGACAAAACAAAGAAGTTACCAAAATAATTATCCCCCAGTACTTAAGGTTATAAAAAATTACCTTATTTATTATACCTCGAGCTTCACTAGCGAAATCACGAGAACATACTTCTAAGTGAAATATTTTTCCACAGTTTGATACGCAGGCTCCTAAAAGCTGACAACAGAAATACAATTGTGAAAATGAATGACAACAATGAAAATAATCCAAAATAAAAGCATGCACAAAAAGAATTCGATTTAATCCTCTGTTCAGCTTGCACACTCTGATTGACTTCCACTGAAAATATATCAAGGTGTTAATCAATCGGTACACATTTACTAGCCGCATTACATAAAAGAATACACAGGTTTTTGAGAACAGCGATAGTCTACTCACTGTAAGTGCTTGCAAAGCCACATGGGGAACTTTATGATTTACTCTCTTCATGATGGCTTTAAGGCAATCCTTCGCTCTGAAAAAGGAACAAAGAAACTGTTAGTCATAAACGTGACTGACCTGATCTGCGGAATGAATGACACCAGATACTCAAGCTGCGTAAACAAACAAAACCGGGTCTATTGAAAAAGATATGTAACCTAACCTAAACTTTTCCAAGCACTACTCTGGAAAAGATATGTAACAACTTGTTTGTTCTCATACATGTATCGGACTGGAACAGACTCTCTCTTTTCGCTGGCATTTTGTATTAATTTCCATAAAACTGCTGATAGACCATAAAGGGAGTGATTGTCATTAAGTTGAGGAAATGGGTTGGAAATAGACAATTGAAAGAAACATCTACATATAAAAAAGAATGAGGAGCAGTGATGATTAAATACATGCTTATTTTACTGGCTACTGTAAAGGGTCTGCATGGATTTCATTTCAAAATCATGCCCTACAGGTTGTCAGCCCTTGGATCCCATTTTCAAGGCACTAAGGATACATAAAGATTTTATAATTGGTTTCAGCAAAATCTGAGATAAGTATAGAATAATGACTAGCACTCTAAACGTTACTCTACTAAAGAGTTTCATCCTTAAAATGAGCATTAAAGAAGGAAAACCTTATTGCTCTCTACAACCCCCTGAAAGGAGGGTGCAGTGAGGAGGGTGTTGGTCTCTTCTCCCAAGGAACCAGCGATGGGACGAGAGGAGATGGCCTCAAGTTGTGCCAGGGGAGGTTTAGATTGGATATTAGGAAAAATGTCTTTCCTGAAAGAGCGGTGAGGCATTGGAACCTGCTGCCTAGGGAGGTGGTGGAGTCCCCATCCCTGGAGGGGTTCAAAAAACATGTAGATGTGGCACTTGGGGACATAGTTTAGTAGGCATGGAGGTGTTGGGTTGGAGGTTGGACTAGATGATCTCAGAGGCCTTTTCCAACCTTAACGATTCTACTATTAAAGGCACACAGCAGCTACATGGGCTGAGGCATATGTAAGGCTTCATTAACACTATTATTTTGAATCCCCTAAAAACACGAGATCTCTACGTAAAGATCTTTACAACTAACATCACTTTGCAGTGTGCTTGAGCTGCTATATTATCAAAGCACAGAAATGGCTCTGCAAGGCTGTGTTCCTCCACGTCGCCTAGCGATCTCGGCTGGGACAACCTGTGCTCTTCCCCACTAAGGCTGTGGTTCCCCCGTCACTTTACGCAGGCACAGATGAAAGCCACTGATGAAAGTAGCGGACCAAACACCTAACACCTACCGTCCCTTCCCACGGTAATGCAGCCCCCTCCCCTTCCTGACTGAGGCTTTAGCAGTCATGCAGTGCCTGCATCAAGGAACTGATCCGGCTGAGCACGTTACTTTTCAGCCAGATCAGTGCCAAGATCAGATTCACCAGGAATCCATCGCACAAGGGGACAGAGGAAATATCTGACAACCCTCTTCAACGCAAATTCGCTCTCCTGTCAATTCAAAGACATCATGGAATTGCAACCTGAGGCAAAGCCTAAAAAAGCCTGTGCAGAAATGAAACCAAACCTTTTTCACTCTTAACATTAAAAAAGATGTTTGTTTTGAAGTTTTGTTTTGTATCAAGAGATGTCTGTTTCAATGTGTTGTGTGTACAGTAGTGAGAAAGACTTTATGCCGCTATATTAAACAAGATAATAAACTGCAGCTATAGTCATGTTTTGGTTTAGACCAGTAGTATGGTTTTGAAACAAGTTTTCTGACCGTTCTCACACGTTGTACATTTAGTTCACAGTAGAGTTTTGTGCACACAAATTAATTTCATTTTGGAAGAAACTAAGCCAGAAGCTCCTTTGTGCAGACCAACGTGCTCCAACCTCTCACGGAGCCATTAGAGTCAGCGCGACAGGATATGCAGACAAATTTGGACCAATGCTGGTGTGGATATGAAGTTTAGAAGAGATTAAACCTCTTCTGAAGGGAGAAAAACCACCCAAACACCCTGAGCTGCAAGCTGGATGGCTGCAGTGGCTTCAGCACCAACCGCTCTGGTTTGCTACTCCAGCCTTACCGTGCCGAGTTAATTGGTGATGCAAGCGTAGCCAGAGAAGTATGGTTTTAGTCCTCATATTGAGTACGTTTGGTCATGGTTAATATACAAACAATCCAGCAAAGTCAACGTACTTGTTGTTAGGCTATATATTTCTTTAAGGGTAGGCAACAATATTTATTATTTTCAGAAGATGGCTCTCAGTGAAGGGCAGGAGGGAAGAAAACCACACAAAACTGAAGTAGAATATGCTAGCAGTAGTGGCATTTAAAATTCAGAATTTAGGATTTCATTGTTTACACAAAACAATATATCAAGATTTAATTACCTATTTTATATATATGTAGTTATATGTTTTGCATGTGCAATTACAAAAAAAAAAACACCTAAATTTTTTACAATATCCCCTCCCCCAAAACAAGTAGATTTAAAAGCTCCCTCTACAAAAGTATTTTGGCACTAAAAAAACCCCAGATTTTTAAGAAAGGACTCAAAGGACATTCTACACTTTTTTTTCTTAAGGACTAAAGATTCCCAGATTTAATAGATTTGCTATTATTCCCTGTGGGAGGTAATTAATACAAAAAGAACTTTCTCAGTGTAGTAATCTTAAACATTACGTGTAACTGATAAAAATTCTAAGATCACTTAAGAATTGAGCCCATGCACTAATTCAGGTTTACTTTAAAATTGAAAAAAAATCACTTAAAAAGATTACCTTAAAATTCAGCAAATACTTTTTGGCCATTATCATATCACTGAACTACCACTCCCGTTTCAGTATTACCACTCAGGCTAAACAGATTCAAATTGATCTGTGCTTTGATCCTCATTTTTCCCCTTTTCTCCTCCATCACTCCCATTCCTCCTAACGAATAAACACAGCTATTTGTGATGAGAAATTTGTCTAACTGTCCCAGCTAGATAATTTTCTGCAAAGAAACTAGTTCACTTTTTCCTATTGGCACAGTTGCTTCTCGAAATTTATGCGAGATCATTAAATATGAATAACTTGGTCTACTGTGCAAAACTCCATAAAAATTGGAATGCACTCAACATATACAAATTGCTCTACTAGAAATCCTGTTGGAACATTTCTTTCAAAGAATTTTAAAGCCAACTACATATATTTGTACAGCTCGCAGAAGTGTCAGGTTGGTAGCGCTTTCCACATAGCTGACTACGCTGAGCATTTTGAGACGCGTTCCCTCCGAAACAGCATTCTCCTTCACATGAACATGAAATTACGTGTTGTAATGCTGAGATACAGCTTACCCATTAGGAGTACTTCCAACTTTGTCACATATATCCATAATAACACCCCAGTCCTCACTGGTGTTACATTCATTTGTAGCTTTTTCTATAAAGAAAAAAAAAGATTGATTAAGTGTAATACCCTTTTAAGTCCAGATTCTAAGTCAACAAACACTGTCTCAGTCATACCAGAAAAAAAAGCCTCTGCATACAAAATACTGAGAGGCAGTGTCTTCTACAGATCAGCGCTAAATCCTGCTGTCTTATAAAAAGTGTTATGTACAGTTTTCAGCACTGGACTGTGCTGCACAGATGTGATCAGTATTTAAAACATCCAAAAATAGAAACAACTCTTGAAGTGTAATGTTGTACATGATGAAAAAGAAACTGCTTCTGTACAGTTCGTTTAGCTCCTCCAGGTTTAAGTCATAGCCCTCGTTTAGAGTTTGCTCAAGGTCTTCTACCATTTGCATGCCGTTAAGTATCTCACATGGATGTTCCAAGGGGGGGGGGGAATCTGTAGGACTCTAAAGGAAAGCCATCTCCTCATTCAACGGACATTAGATTTTTTTTTCCCTCCTAGATTTTTCAGGAAAACTAAACACCGCAGCAAGTGTTGACAAAAACAAATAGCATAAAAGGATTAATAAAGAACACAGAGGGGGGCAACAAAACCCAGACTGCTCTGTCAAAAGAATGTATGCCTAATTAATATTTGCAGCATATTGTTCTATATATTAACTGATAAGGCCTAATATTATTTATTTGTGCTTTCCTTTTAAGCTTTTTATTAGAGCCGTGTTATTTTAATCATAGGCAAATATTACAGTTCTATTAAAATAGCGTACAAACAGCAAATTAAATTTTACACATTGCATTTGCTGCCTTACGATTTAATTTTAACCTGCCAATGTACTATTTTAACTAAATTCACAGATAAGCGCTTTTAGATTTTTATGTTATATATTAATCCCATCAGAATGCACTTCATAATCATGGAACTATCATGATCAGTACTTTTACAGAATTTTACTTTGGTAAGAGAAGCCACTAAATCCCTTTGGGAACGAGTATTAGAGACTATTTAGTAGATTGAAGCGGAACATAATGGTCACTCACTGTTAATGTGATGGTGTTCTGTGATAGCAGCTGTTCCAAAATTACAAGGTTTGCTGACAGCAATACTACCGCAGGATAAACCAAATTTCACACGCGCAATTAAGCATCTTGTCTGATAATCAGCTTCACTACTTAGTTTCGCAGTTAAAAGTTGCAACAATACTCGGGCTAGCTCAGCAGAATGGCTCCCACAAAGAAAACGCAAGCCTAGCAGCCAACAGCGCCCCTAAAAAGCCTTTTGTTACAGATGTAAAAGCAGACCAAGAAGGAGGAATGGAAATTTGCAATTTTGGCCATAGGTTATCTTCACAAGCTTAGACTATTGAAGGGAAGCAAATACTGTGTTGAAAGCATGTTCCTACAGCACAAACCTTCTTCAAAACTTACCCAGACAGGACATAGTTGTTAAATTTTCTTTCAAGTACATCAATATTTTTAGGATACTAACACAAAATTCATTGCTTGTTCTTAAAAATAAATGAGTGCCTGCAAGTTAACACAACTTAACACCCAATTTACTTAAAAAAAAAAAAAAAAGAAAAAACCAAACCAAAACAACCCCCATATGCACATTTCCTGGATACATGAACCCCAAGGACTGAACAATCACAAAAGAACAGCATAACACAATGTTTGGTGCACACAACTTCAGCCTGGTGTTCCCTACGAAGCTCTGCCAGCTGAAACCGCTTTTGAAAAGCATTGCCTTGCAAGTCTCCATCCCCAGTGGTGTGAATCCTCCCATCAAAACTTGTCAGTCAACTTAATCCACCTCATCAAATGACAGCAGCCATCAGTTGCACGTATAACACCAGCTCTCCAATGACAAATACCACCAATGCCTATAAAACAGGCTGGGCACATTATTTAATTCCACTGCCTGGCGTCACCCTGATCCGAAACCTGTCTCCTCTCTGAAACCCCTGGAATATTTTAGAGGTGCCTCTTTCCGCACGTCCCCCTCTTCCACAAGCAGAGGGGGAGCGGCTGACAGTAAACAGTAAGAAATGGTGGTAGGTCAACAAAAAGGTGTGGAAGCAGAGAAAAATGGAGGTTGCGTTTCACACCCAAGTCTTGAGAACCATAAACGGCCACAAACAGCAGGGATCGCCAATGCAGTTGGGCTCTTCGGGTCTCAGCAACACCCACTGACCCGGGAGGATGCAAGCTCAGCTGAGACGCCGGAGTACTTCGATACGGGTGGGCACAACTAGTGAGGCAAGCCTCACGGCGGGTACTGTCACATGTCTAAGCTTTGTTTATCATTTCATATGTGCCAAAAAACCCAAACCCAGACCTCCAAACCTTCCTCTTCCTACACTCCCTTCTCTTTCCCTCCACTACTCTCCTTTTAAAATGGGAAACGAATCAAATCAGGTAATTTACTTTTGAAGAAGTTATGTAAAGAAACATTATTGCATCCACAAACTACATATGAGATGCTTTGAGAGGACACACCTACCTGATTTGCTAGTAAAAAGCACTCTCTTCTAAAGTATCACAGCAAAGAAACCAACTGAAATAGTTACTCGGACAAAAATATGTAGGAATTTTAAAATGACTTTGATTGTTTACAAGCCAAGTGCAAGCTTGTAAACAGACCCTGCAGCATAAACGCTGTGAAACCAAGCACCTCACTTTGTACGTGCTGTCGTGCAGATCCAGAAAGAGCCCCGCAAAGAGTGCCAGGTAAGGAGCAGGGTAAAACAAGCGCAGCGGTGCAGCTCGGTGGAGCTCCAGCCGCTTCAGCCCGCCGGGATGCATCAACAGCTCTCCTCCCTTTATGGTGTTGGTTATGCAGATGCAAGCATCGCTTTTGCCCTCTACAAAAGACTCAAAGCGCTTGCCAGAGGATGTATTGATGTTTTCCTGGATACTTGCAGGAAATCAGGATCAGCTTTGCCTGCCATGACAGGAGATGTCCCACGCTATCCTGATCAACCCTTCCACTGTCAACAGGAAGGCTTAATGTTTACCAGGCTTCACTGAGAAGTCTTCAACCCCACACCTTCTACACCTTGAAGAACAGCATAGCTACCATAACGCCTAGTGCTACTTACTCACAGCTTTCGTGCTTTTCCTCTCCCCCAGCCAGCACGTCCGTACATGGAGGCATATCAAACGCAAACTCCCTTCTCTGCTATCCACGCAGCCTGTTCGAGGAGCAGATGTGGTCCCGATGAGAATATGAAGGCTGCCCTACAGCAAACTCTTACAACTTCTGAGGTTTTCTTCACTGCCAGCATGACAAATTTAACAGCATCTGTTTTTTTGCTTAACATGAGCTCCAGCTGAAGAATAATCTTGAAGGAGAACTACTTCACAGATGCTGAGACATGGACTTTGATCAGAAGAAACAGATGTGGGAGGATGCATTTTCCAAGATTTTGTTGGTGCTAAGAGAATAAAAACTTGGAAAAAAAAAAAAATGCTATGACTTCTACTCTGTAGTCCTCCAATTAATGAAGGAACACTAGACCTGAGCTTACTTTTCCAGAAATAACAATAAAAGTAAAATATGCTTCTTTTTATTGCCACTTGGTATATTTTTAAAAAGCCACAAAGAATTCAAAAATCACAATTAATCATTTTTAACTGGATCAGTTCCCTGATCTGATTTGCCATGCAGCTGCATGCAAAAGCTATGCCAACACAAGAGAGGAGATAGCACTAAAATGAGCAGCTGGGAAGGGGATGGAACTGTTTACTGACATTACTGCCAAAAGAAGAAATGCTTGGCAAACTACTGCCTTAAGACACTGTCACCAGCTCTTCCAGAAAAGAAGGTAATGCTTCGCCATGGCATGCTAAAGTCAAGTTTTACAGGACCCACCTTCTACCGCACAACATCCAAAAAGGCTGCTGCATCTGAAAGGAAAACTGAACGTCACCCTTTCCAGCCTAACTGCACTAGTTCTTTTCCCCTTTTTCACAAGAAAGGCACGGGTAATACACATAAGTAACACCAAAAGGCAGGAAAAACAGACGTACTATGAGGAGTGCAACGGGGCAACACATGGCGATCCTCAAAAGCATCCCTGTTTACATCTTCTCAAACATCAAGTCCTCAGTCTCTGAAGATCCTGGCACAGTGTCAAAGATCGGCATTCATAATTAAGTGTGCTACTGCACGTTCGCTCTTACAGGCCTGGAAACACCACGCAGGGCTCGCAGCCTCCACACCTCGCGGCTTTCATACAGCGCCTCTCTCGAGGCCTGCTGCATCGCCAGCAATGCACAACCAGCACCGGGATCCCTCGGGTCTGCAAAGACGAAAGGAACGCACACCTTTTCCGATACAACACTGACAAATCTGCAGATAGGTCTAGGATCTTTCTATACTCACAATAGCAAGGAGCAAGGAAAGCAGCACGAGCAACTAGGGAATCTTAAAATACCCATATGAACATGAAAAGGAAGAAGAGAAAGGGAATTGCGGGAACGTCGCAGCCCCCAGGACTCCCCACACCTGATAGGGACACACCAAAAGTTCTGTGGAAATCTCTGCCAAGGTAACCAACATGACACTTCGATTCCTACCAAAAGTATATCGCACTGTTACACAACACAAATCTCTCGCTGACCGCTTCTGCTGGAAATCTATATCCCATTTAACACAGTGAAATCAGCAGTCCTGGTCTGATGACAGCTCTACCTCTATGCTGCCTAGCACCTATGACCTTCAAACCTGCAAAATACTTAGTTATTTCAGTCCTGAGTTCCCTTGAGCCAAACTTGCCAACAATGCCAAATAACATCTCAGTTTAAAAATGAAAATACTAAAGCGTAACTTTTCTTCCACCTGTGTCAATTTTTATGTTAGAGAGAAAACAAACACTCCGGCACTGATTTAGCACAAAGACCTTTTCAATTTGATACGGCATTTGCTACAGACTGCGATCACTAAAATAAGAGTTTTCTAGAGACTGATTTGCCCCACGAAGCTATGTGAAATAAAATCCTGCCTGCACATAAGTATTTCAACTTTTACACAGAGTCATTTTAAGTATGTAAAAACAGAGTTCATACATGAAAAGTGAAAGACCAAAAACAAAAAGAGGACTACTCTAGACTGCTGTTTTTCAGAAGATAAAGCAGAACCACACAGATGAAAACCAGAAATTTAATGCCACGCACTTTCCTTTGTTTGCCTTGCCTTTACACAGCCAAATTAGAAATTTCTACCTTGGATGTAATTAGTGATTACAGACACGATGACACTATAGTCATATGACTTGCATTTCCTGTAACACTGCATAGTCCACTTGGTCCTTGCTGAAAAGGCAACCCTGCTGGTAATGGTCCCAGGTGCCTGTTTATGTCACTGAATATTATATTCTAAAAAAACTGGATCAAAGTGGAATATTACAGTAACTTTTTGAAATGTAAATTCAACTTCACTGAGAAAGCTTTTTGAGATACAGTTTTTGCTTAAAAAGCAAGTCTGACATTTTGTTTCATTGAGTCAATAACCTGTAAAGCAAAAAATTCCGTTTGTCAGACAATCTGCCAACTACAAGAAAAACATTGAAAAGACTGGAGAGGGATTAACAGAGACTTGTATTCTAGAGCCTGGAAAGCACCATAATGAAAGTTATCAACAGTCATGTATTATATAACAAAACATCCCTCATAATATAATTAAAAACAAAAAAAGCAAGGCTATGATATATTAAAGAAATAATCAAGGCAGGGGTGGGGGAGCAGACCAGTAATCTCAAAAATGAGAAAGAAATGCCATAAAATTGCAGGCTCAGAATTTAGGCATTTTATTCAGTCAAGCCAAGATAAAGCCACGGACTGAAGACTGGAAAATACCATCCCTACATTTCAAGAAAAAAAAACCAAACACCAAAAACCCCCTCCCAATTAGCTTGTCCTCAAACATTTGCAAGACTTTAGACCAGACGTTGAAGAAGAGAATTATTCCAAACTGAGAAATGAAGTGGAAACGTGGTGAATTGTAACAGACAGCACCTACTCTTCTAGGCAAGGACACCTTATCGAAGGCTAATCTAACATCAGTTGTCTGTTCTGATTGCAGAGAAACATTCCATAGGATGCCACATGCAAGTTACTAGCTACGGTCTTGGATCACTCTCCAAGTGACGTAAAGCACTCCAAGGAGGGTGGGGAGCATTTACTCCCTGAACGCCTCAAAAATCAGTCTTGAAATCGGTATTAGTATATCCTGGATGACACTGACAGCAAGGGTAAGAGTCTCACAGGGGAGCTAGCGGAAAGGTGGAAGGTATCATCAATAAAGGGAAAGGCTAAAACGTAACGTAAGGGGAAATGTAAACCCTTGAGGACTGGTAAAGAAAGGTAACAATAGGAAAAAACGCAAATTCACGCAGTCAGGGTCAATAAAAGATTCTCCTAGAAACGAGGGACTCAGCGGTTGGAAACAAGAGAAGGATGACGAGCACGGCAAGTCCTAGCACAAAAGGACACAGGCCACCAAGGTAAGGCCGCCACAAAAAGGCAAATACAATCCTAGAATGAAACACAGCAGGTAAACATTTCATCAAAGCACAAGGAAACATGAAATGCTATCATACAAGTTATCAGCGATCCTTGATATGGTGTACAATTCTGGATGCCAGTCAAACTACACAGAAACATACTTCCTACTCCCCTGATCACGTCAACAATCTTATGCAAGAAGGCTAACTAAACAAAAGATGAAAGGGAATAGGCTTGTTCTCTACAGAAGGAGCAACTACTTAAGCGATGAAGGTTACTTAAGAGGAAGGACAACGCTGGGAAAACAGCAAGTGCATATGAACGAACTATGAATAGATTTTAGACAGGAAATTTAAAAACTTCTAACCCTCTAAAGAACTGAAGTTTTGGAGTATCCTCTCAATAAGAAGAACAGATGAAAGAAACGACACGCCACTAAAACACTATTCCATAGGTTAATCCTGTGACACGGTAACTATCTAACAAAGCCACCAAAGCGGATGCCAAGGAATTAAGACTCTGCACAGCTCTGCTGAAAAGCAAACATACAGGTTTAGAACCAAGAAAGCAAAAACAACTGTGGCAAAGCAAAAGAGTGTTTATCTACATTTTCTAAAGGTGCCCCAAGAAAAGAGCAGTACTAGACATATGGTCTGGAGAGAGAGCTGGATCAACCTCATTGCTTGCTGCTAATAAAAGCAGGGTCCTGTTCTTCCCATTAACCTTTGCGGAGTGTCCTGCTCTTCTCTTTCACTGCCGTTTCACAGCCTTTGCTGAGCAGATTCAAATCCCCAAACTTCCAAACTCATCACCAGATGAGGTTTTTCTGATGATCACAGATGATCCAACTCACAAGCCAAATGCTTTTTCTCTGGAAAATTAGTTTTCTGCCAAAGAGTTGAATCAGCTCAACGGTGAACCAAAAAAAACCCAAAACCCACAAACAAAAAACCCTGGGTGGATGGGACCACAGGAAAGGATCTCTCCTTTCCAGTAGCATCAGGCCATCAGCTGGGCTCAAACTATGTTCCTAGTATGTATGTTGGGTTTTTT
>VZTL01020375.1:155-17648 GCA_013400535.1 Scopus umbretta | reverse complement strand
TTTTTAAAAAAAAGCAAATATGCAGTGTTTGTTATGCTTTTAAAATGGGCTACCACAAGATATCTGGAAGTGTATTAGGTTTATCACTGTTCATATCCTGTATTAATAAAAAGCTCATCCTTCCTGTGAAGGAAGTATCTGCTTTACAATACAGTAATACTCTGATGAGCTGAGAGAATATTGTAGTCTGTCTTCTCTAATTTAATGCAGATTACAAGAAGACCGTGTAGTTACTTAAGACCAAACCAGCAAGGGTGAAAAGAATAGTAATTCAGCATGCATTAACAGGAAATGGACACCAATTTCAATGAGAACTACAGTATAATTAATCTGTGATAATTTGTAATTATCATTGTAGGAAGTTTGGTAAAAAGAGCACTAGACCAGAACCTACAAACTGCAATACGGTGTGTTTAATCAGGGTAATAGATCACAGAATCTGAATATTCAAAACACAGCATCTGCAACAGCAGTTTATTACTGGTCCAAATTACAGCATTTGCTCAACACTAAGAACAAGCTGGCAAATCCAAAATGATTTAAAAGCCTGTCACTTTCTGCAAATAGGCACACGTAAAAGGACTCTAAAAATATCTGCTTTGCAGATCATTTTAAAAATGACATAGGAGCACACACTCACAAAACCAGTTACAGTCCGGATGATCTTGTTCAAATTAAGAACAAGAAGCTGTGACAGCAGCGAATATGATCAAGGGTACAACTAAGTCAAAACAACCTGAGGGTGGTTTTTAGAAATAAGCACAAAAAAATTTCAGACAAAATGTCCACAGGGGATCACTCCTCTGAAGCACAAACATGTCTTTCTTGGAAGAGATGAAAGAATTACATCGGAGGAACGAATGAAATTAGTGGAGATGAAACAGAACGTAACTTACATTACTAAGAAAGCACATGAAATCTTACAATAATCAATTTAGAATTACTTTGTAACATATCTTCCATATAAAAACTGAACAGATAGATAAGCTTCATTTTGAAGTTACAAAAATTAGAAAAGAGCTCCTGCGTTCGTACAGATTACATAAGGTGTTCTCAAGCAAGGTTAAGTTTAGATTTCTACGACAGTCTCTTCAGAGCAATCTTCGTTCCTTGAATTCAGCCTGCTGAAGTAAGTTCTTCTATCCTGCCCAAATATCCGAAGAAGACTTCTTCATTCTTCACGTTACACTACTCAAGCCCCTTCATCCCTATTCCCCAAGCAGAGTCCTCATGACATACGTCATGATGCTGTCACACCAATCTTTCTTCCACCTTCTCATCTCCACTTGGAGAGCCACACCATGGGAACGTTTAATGAGCGGTTTGAGGACTTCGTGAGAAACCAGTCACACGATCGGTCGTCTGTTCAAACTGCTGCACCATTTACTTGTGAGCATGAGGTCCTTTGGTCTGAAGCATCTGATGTCCCTGGTCTGTGCTCTCCCATGGCTAACTGAGCTGCATGCCGTCCCTACTCATTTACTTTGTCCCGTTCATTTGCCTCTGACCTGTACGAGACCGTAGCTCAGACACTAAGGCTACATTGAAATTGCCAAGCCTGCAAGTACTTCAGGGCCCCAGGACCGGGATGCACATGTAGATTGCATCTCATGTCCGCACACGTGGCGAAACCCTGGCACGCTCCATTTCCCATGCTTTGATTTCCCTAGGCGTGAAACCTGACACACAGAATGAAAAGGAAGGAATGATGATGCAGCCTGGCCAGCTCTTGAACTCAGAGGATGGGGAGGGCAAGACTTCAAGGGACACTTCTTCGCCATCTAGATCAGCATGACTGGTGGAAAACATCACCTCTTTCATGTTTTTATTCCAGCCTAAGCAGAGGCCAGATCTGGACTCTCGCACACAGAGCTAAGCTTAACTGACAAGTGGATCAAAGTGGTTTTAAGAAGACAGTTTCATTTGTGTTAACTTACTGAAAAGTTTTAAAAGCAAAGACAACTGATATTAGTCGTTTCTCTTTCATCATGTAAAATATTATCATCTGTTTCTTTGAGTTTTCTTGTATCTTTTATCAGATTGTGAACAGTCCCCCTTAACTCTGAAGTGTCAGGATGGAAGGATTTTACGTAACTCCTTGATTATAGGTAACAACTTCTCGAAGTAAGACACTCATCAACATAAAATGCTGTTACTTAAGCAAACAGACAGAACTCTCAGCTATTGCTTCAGGACTACTCTGGAAGCTCACACATGCAATCTTATAAAAACTCTCCTATCCCCTCACTGATGAGCCTGAATGTTGAGAGAAGTCACTCTGACCACATGGACAACTTTATCTGCCTCAACTATTCAGTAAACAAGTTAATAAAAACAAAGGCAAGTTCTTGATCTTCAGATTTATCAAACTCAGCTTGCTTGAATTTGTAAGAATAAAAGGCGGCAAGTGTCCCAGTAACTAATGTGGGTTTATAATTTACTTCACTCCGCTCTTAATTTTGTAAAACCTTCTTCTTACGTGTATAGAGATACAGCAAACTGCAAAGTAACTTAATACATTCCAAAAGCTTGGAATAAAAAGTTCAAGTTATGCTGTACAAGCCAAAGTACCATGGAATTTCAAAAGTCTGGTAATACTGTATCACCATTACAAAATGTGTAACTGCATCATTAAGATGGGAATGTCTGAAACGTATAGTCCGATAATCCTTATCGGATTCCAAAATCCTTAGCGGAATCCAAAATTCTTTCAATCCATGGTGTCACCGCAGAATTTTTTTAAGCTTTTCTCTGTTTGCCAAGCGTCCAAGATACTCTGAAACAATTAGCTGCTGGTTTTGCGTATCTGCTTTGATAGATTTTAAAAAGCAGACTGATTTTCAGAGCGAAGCAGCTCTTCGCTTTTTGAAAAATGCCTTTTAGAAGAGTTTCGAGTTCCCAACATGAAGGATCCAAAAATCGCCAGTCACGGCTGAAAAATTTAGCCATCAAATCCAATAGAGCCGTGAGCGCTCAGGGAGACAAATGGGGTTTTTTCAGTGTACACTGTAAAGTTCTGGGCAGAAACACACTAAAACAAAATTATCTTTTTCATTCATTTGTTAGGCTCTCATTTAGAGGTCTGAAATCCCATAAATGCAATAATCTCATTAAAATTTGTAGGAAACAAGTCTCTTGAGTATTATCCTTGAAGCTGACCCATAAAAGGCCATCCTAAAATAAATATTTAGCAGACCTCTGTAACATTAAACAGTATAGACTCTTTTAAAAAAATCTGACCAAGTTCATATCCTACTGTGAGAAGTAATTTATGTAAGATATCCAAAATTAGCTTGGTTTTGCTAGTCAAAATACCATTTTGTAATATTTGAATAAGGTAACATATTGTTAAAAAGGTTTCAAAACCTGTAATACTGCAGGGCTGAATAAAAGCTTTTGTGGGTTTTTTTTTTTTCCATTTTATTAAAATAATTTATTCCATATATAAAAAAGTGTACCATATTTTCATAGATTTAAAAAAATACTCTAAAAAAATTACTGTTTCTCTGTAAGTTAATTTTATACATGTAATAGTTGAGTCTAAAACAGTTCATACATCATACAGATGTTTTGTTCTAAGTTAATTTTCTATGTGGTATAAACCTCAATTTGTTAAAAGTAGACAGCATTGCGTTCTGTCCTGAATTTGTAACTTAAACGTTACATCTTTTTTGTTTCTTCAGAAAACAGATCTTCAATAACAAAAAAAAAAAATTACTGCTCCTTCTGTGCAAAATCAAGGCTCTAAAAATGATTTAAAAGCCAACAGAAGGCAGAAATTTCAAGAAATTTAGAAAAATCTGCTTTTCTTTCCCATAAACTGTAAGTCAGTAGCAAAATCAAAATCGTATTTTAAACTCAGGGAATGATAAACTGAAGAATATATACAAAAATGAACTTACCAAGAAGTGGAATAGCTTGGGTGACAGGAGCAGGTACATTAGTAGGTGCTACAGGAGGTGGAACAGTCCCATATATTTTGGAACTATCGGTAGTTTCAGCATTCCCTCTGGATCCAGAAACCACTGTTGGGATGGGATTTCCTACAGATGAATCTTTTGTAGTGTCTTCATTCACACCAGTTGCTGTAGCTAAGAAACAACGCATTGACATATTAAACAGAAGTCAGCTTCTCTGCTTGCCCAATACCTTCCTTCTACTGCCGCTTGCCCAAGATTTAAACACTTACAATTTGGGATGTTTACTGCTGGAGTGTGAGGAACAGATACTGGAGGAGTTATAGGTGGTGGTGGTCCAGGAGGAAGAAAGCCTATAAAAAAGTATATATTAACACTGAGGATCACTTTGCCAAAACATACTTGTCAAGTTTATATGGCAGATGCTTTTATTTGCTATAAAGTTAAAAAAAAAAAAAACAACAAAACTTCATATTCCTAAAAATATGTAAATATACCTGGGGGTAAATGCATTGGGTTGAAACCAGGTCGTAAAAATGGAGGCGGTGGCGGTGGTGGCACTCCAGGAGCAAATCCAGGAGGTGGGATTCCTAAAGGTGCTGTGAAAGCAGGTGGTTGGAGTGCACCAACCACAGGAGGACCTGATGGATGTGGTGGAACCTAAGAAAAAAGGAAGGGGAAAAACCTGTCACCTCAAGACTGAACAGATTAGTTGTTGTTCAGCTGTGGACTGCTGTCTTCTGTGCTTTGTCCATCAAAACAAGAAAGTTTTAGCTACCTTAAATTACTCTGCAACAAGGTGACTTACATAACTGATCTAATTAGCAGTCGAAAACTCCTACGACTTAAAATATCAACATTGATCTTGTTTGCCTTGTTCTTAAAGAAAAAAAATTATTCTCTGTGGTAAATCAGTATTAATGCATGCTGGTAACTGATCTAAATATACCCTTTACACAGTAGCTGGAGTTACTTTTACCATCCAGCATGATACACTATAATGCACACAACTCTGGAGCAATTAAAAACCTTTTCTTTTTTTTCCCCTTTTTCACTACCTGAGTTTGTATATTAAGTCAGAGTGACTATTGTTTCCTTATTCCTTTTTTTTTAAAGTTCTGATTTATATCAAGCTCTGAATGAAAACAGATTTAAATTAAGTTGGTCCTTAGACTCCTATTTATGAGCTTACTATAAAAAATAAAACGTGTGGGAATCAAAAGGAAAAAAGTTTAATCAAAATATGCTCTGCATTCAAGATTGATTTATTAAAGGAGAGCCGTGCACTCAAGTGATCATAACTGACTCAGGTCCATGACCATCAAGATTTCAGAATTACTGCACCAACACCCTTCAAAACTCATTTTTTTATTTCTAGAGCAAAGAAGGAAAAGCCTTTACTGTTTTATTCTCAGAACTGAAAGAAGTGGCATTAAACCAAAGTAAGCAAAATATTCTCCTTAAACCTGGAGAAGACGCTAAAGCTGCCAAGCACCCGGTACCACTTCAAACTTCTGTTCCAGGTTCTTTACCAATGGCTAGGTTAGTGAACTGAGGCACATTAAAACTTGTACCATGAGAATTTTGAAATCCATTAATTACAATAGGCTTTAATTCGTTAGGCTCTAGAGTAGGCCGCCACTTTTTATTTTTAGTTTTAAAGTGGTTATTTATTGGTTGATAATAGCCTGCTGATTAGGCCCTGGCCTGAAGCTAAGCCAACTGAGCAGGATATGAGGAACTATTGGATGTGGCAGGAGAAATTGCCAGACGTGGCAGATAACAATGTGAGAAGCTGACAAAAGTTACAGGTGGCACCATGAGGGATGGCTGGATTCTGCAGGTGGTTAAGGGGGTGTTATGTGAACAACAGCCCAACTTCAGAAAGAAGTAGAAAGGAGCACTGGGGACCTTCTGGGGACTAGGACCTTGCACACGGCTAACAGTACCTAGATTAACATTAACTTTCAGTAACCCTAGAGAGGTTTCCATTAATCACAGTTAACGCTTTAGAAAAAGTGCTCCAGAACCACAGTAACCTAATAGTCTCAGTAGGTCTTTTTGTTTGTTTTACAGGGCGCTCCCTCAAAGAGCAACAACTTAGACACAATTAGCTAGACGTAGTGACAGATCTGTTGATCACAGTAATGTTCTGAAGCAAGCGTTCACATGCAGTGTATGTAGCAGAAGGAACTGGGGAGGGGTATCAAGAAGGCAGAAAGGGTTAAAAAAAGAGGGGAAACTTGTAAATGCTGTCAGTCCTTAAGTAGTTAAAAGCTGAGAAAACTGTAGATGAAGCATGAGTAGGCAGCGGTTTGGGAAGGTATAATGAGTAGTAAAATAATATGATGGAACCAGGACAGAAGTAACATCAAAGGAAGATGACTTAGATATGTATTAGAGGATTTTCTTACCTAATTATCCAAGCTTAACTGCTGTACTTAATTTTTTCTAAAAACGTAACCCTCTAATACAGAACTGTAATTAACAGGTTAAACTGCTTCCTTCAATCAGAAAGAAAAAAGGCAGGCAGTAAAAATCTGTGCATAAATGTCACAACATCTAATTTAAAATACCATTTGAAGTATAAAGTTTCTCTGTTGAAGAGATGGAACCAACGGCTAATAAACATTGACACGTAACAAACGCAGAGGACTAGCGAACAGTTTCAGAATAACAGCTAATGAATTGGATAAAACAACGTAACAAAAACGCTACTGGGGAGACCCTTTATTAACGGGGAGACAAATAGTGGGAAAACCCGGTATTCTGACCGGCAACATTGGAAACTGGAATGCCTAACCTCTCAATAACTGTGATGCAAACGGCCAGGTGCATCTCAATGAACGTGTCCTGGGGTTTAGCCCGTGTCCAGGTGCAACTCTTACTGCACACCTCTCATGATGAGACTTGAAGGAGAACGACTGGCCCTGTGAACTAAAGGAGCACAGTCTACCGACAGCGCTCCAAGACAAGTAAATATCTATTTAAGCGTACCTGGAGTCTCCAGCAGGAAGACTGCGAAGGGGGAGTCTGACAGTTTCAACAGGAAGTACAGGATGGATATTGGACAACTCCCACATCTAGTTACAGGGAGAAGGAGCATGTGGGTTTGAGAAATACATCAGGACGTTTGGGAGGTACACACTCAACTTGGACTCTGGTTTCTGGCTGAAAACCCATTAAATGAAGAAAAGGGACTTTGGGTTGGATTGGGAAACTTACGGAAAGGGTGGCCACAGCAAACCCCCTGGACTTCAGTGTATAACCCTGACAAAGCCTGAGCCACCGTTCACTGTAAACGAACAGCAGTTTTGGTAGGGTAACACCAAGCTTTGCCAGGAGAACAGAGCACCAGTTGCCCAAAACCTTGCCAATGAATGCGCAACACAAGTGACATCACAAGCGCTATTAACTGAAACTGACTCTCAATAACCAAGAAATAGACTGAAGTTGATGTTGGACACTGCAACTTGACTTAAAAATAAACACAGACCTACCCTCAGAGTGGACCACTGAGGTGGATTACTCAGACCTGCAGGAGTGGGACCAGATTCAGCAACAGCTCAGAGACCTGAATCTATAGGCAAGAAAAGGGCTCACTCCAGCACACGACACAACAGAAGTGTTCCGCCTATCTTGCCAACAACCCAGGACCCTGTGGCTGAGAAGACGCTGTGTGCGCTATTGAGGCCAAAGAACCAGACTTACCTACGCAGGCTATCGCTCTGAGAAGGACACTAGCGATTTTAAGTGCCTTACTACACAGAGGTTGGATTTGTGGGTCAAGGTGATACTGGCAGTAACAGAAGGCCAGTCTGCAGTTAGTCACGCTGCTCACAGGTAACATCCAGCAGAGCAGGGCTCCATCCCTATGTGTCCAGCCCATGCAGGGGGGTAGCACAGCAGGCCCATTCAGGCTCCACCAGAGAAAGGAGCGATGCAGCTCCTTCCCACCCTAACTTTAAGCGTGGGATTGTTAGGGCTGTGGGCAGATCACAAAGCTGCTGACTAGGCCCTGGCCTGAAGTTAAGCTTCATGAGAAAGGCCATTAAGGGCACAAGAAGCTACTGGACACAACATGAGAAACTGCCAGACATGACAGACAACAATGTAAGAAGCTGACAAGTTACAGACAGTGGCATAAGGCATTGCTGGATTTTGCAGGTGGTTAAGTGAACAGGGTGTATCCTGAACAACAGCCAAACTTCACAGATAACCACAAAGGAGCACTGGGGATCTTCTGGGGAGAAGGACGTTCCTCATGAAGCCAACAGTGCTTAAGTCACCATATCCAGGAATATCATACAAGGACAATATTGCTTAGGTAATTGCATCAGGAACAGCAAGTCTGGGTAGGGATGCAGCAAAACTGGGAGCAACATGGAGAAAAGTAATTAGGGGAGAGTTGTTTACTTGGGAGGAGATTGTGAGTGGAGTGGAGAAAGCACAACAAAAAGGAAGGTCAAGAAGTGAGAAAAGAGAGAGTACGTTATGGAAATCATGCAAAGCTGTTTGGGGTTACCTGTCAGGCAGCCCTATGCTTGATCACCACAGCCTGAATCAGGACAATGCATAAAGCCTGTTCGGACACACCACACGCCTCAAACCTGCTTCTCCAGGCAGAGGGACCAGGGTGGGCAGGGTGCTTTAACAGGGCAGCAGCCAGAGAGGCGGATCAAGCAACCTGGTGTCACTGTACTGATGCTTCCAGGCTGGACAGCATCAGCAGCTACCCAGCACTCCTAACAACCTCCCCACCTCTTACAGCCCCGAACGCTGAAGCCAAACACCAATGAAAGCAGTTCTGCTTGTATCAGAGGAGAAAAATACATCAGCTAATTAAAATGCAGTGGTACTCTACTAAGTTATTTAAACAAAAGAAGGGGCCTATAATGAGCTTTTTCCTTTAGGTATTAGGTCACCTTTGCATATTACAAAACATGTTAGGTTTACTACTAATGCCACTAGCATCATCACAGCTGAACTTAATCTGTAAGTTTTAAGAACTATTTACAAATTATTAAACTATTGTGATTTTATGGCCAGAGAAGACAACTGATTTGGTCAAGTATAAGACAGCATAAAAAAGTTCATAGCGAAACCAAAGATGAAGACTAAATACAGTTCTCTGATCCTGGCCTGAGTTTGTGAAGACATGTTTCTTTGCCATAGTAAAAAACTGAAGCCGATGATGCTGAGACAAGCAATCAGCACACTCAATATATTCTGAAACTGGTTGGGTTTTTTCTTGACACTTTCTTTTTCAGCATGGATTTAAGGAAAATAAACAAAATCATTACTATTTAATACCGTTAATGGCTATTAAAACACCCCGAAATTAGAAATTTGACGTAGATCTTCATTTACTAATAATACCTTACAGCATTTCAGGAATTCTGTGTCAAAACAACACAAAATTCAACATATTATGTTCTCAAATCACATAATTGGCTAAATTAGGTATGTCTTCAAATAATTTGAGTTCTTGATATTTTCTGAGTGTCTGCCACATTGTTGTTCACAAATCATGTTTTCCCAGGATGTAGAACAGTTTTATTCACACTTCCTCCCATCTGGGACAAGGTATACTACTGTTTTAACAGTGACAAGAAAGAAACTACTACTGTAAAAGTAGTAACATGTCTGTCATAAGTAAAGGTGAAAGAAATACAGATTATAAAACACTGGAGGGAGTAATTATTATTATTACACGCTACCTAAACTAATGGTAACATTACAGAGTGTTCTTCTAGCGAATGAACATACATCATCAGCTTGGACTAAAGAACCATTATAACAACAAAGCAAGAGTATAAATATTTTTATATTACACTCCCAAAGGTTGTTCAAAGACAGCATACACAATATGAACAAATATGAAAGCAATGTGCATATTTTAGAAGGTCTATAGCTTATTTAAGCCAACAGTGAGGAAAATTAATTGGGAAAAGAGAAAAAAATGCAATCATAAAGCTGAGAGGATGCAATTCAGCCCATTAATAAAAAGAATTACTGCAACAATTTATCTGGGACTGAGAGAATAGGTATTAGAAGTACAGTCCTACAACACTTCAGATAAAGGTCTGGCAGACACACATACGCTCTGTCTACATTAGCATTAGAGCAGCAATGAGATTTTGGAGCAAATCCTCCATCGTTCCCACTAACCACATGCTGACTCAGTTCCCAGGACTGTTCTGGTACACGCAAACTACATCCCTTTTCAGGGAAATCAAACCAGGGGCTCTGTTCCTGCTGGGCACAAAACATGCTCCAAACCCTAATGGGTTCATTTTTGCCAAGTCTTCTATTGCCACTGTGACTCAGCATAAATGGAACGTTCTTCTGTGAGACTGTATTGCTCTTTCACATGAAGAAGCTCAAATAATGGTTTTCAGGTGCATACTCAATTTATGGCACAGGAAAGGTATCTTCATAAATTGACAGTGCAGACAGTCTGCTAACAAGAGCATTTTTAACATGACACACACACACAACCAACCATTCATTGTATTTCTTCCCTCTCTTTAACTTACATATTGCCATACCGCATTATTATTTAAAGTAAGTCGTTGTTTAGATATCCAGAGCAAATAAGAAGCAACTCTCACCTGTGGAGGAGGTACTGTTATTGGTGCAGGCATGGGAACAGGAATTGGAACAGGTAAAGCTTTAGGTATAGGTGACACTGGTTCATTATGTGTAGCTTCTGCACCTCCATTTTGAGCTACTTCATTTTCAGACTTCTTGGGAATCCCTTTCCACTCTATAAAAAAGAAAACCAACCCCAAACATACGTGTATCAGCTCAGTAGAAGTGAACAAGTAGTCAAGTACCGCCATGTAAAACTACCATGCTTTGTGATGTTTACAAAAATGATGTAACTGAAAAAATTCAGATACTGAGAAGCACAGAGCTAAGAAGCATTTCAACATATTTCTGACAATAAAAATTCCAAATCACTTTAAACACAGTACAGCAAATCACTGAAACATAGCAAGTAAATATATTCCTTTCATTAGCCATTTAAACAATCCTTTGCACTGACAGCATTTGTACATGCCCAGGACTCTGAAACACATTATCTCTAACAAAAACAGTAAGGCTGAAAGCTTGTCCCAAAACAACAGATTCATTCCATTGCTCCTGAGCAAGAAGGCAGCAACTTTTTCGCTAATTTGATAAGTAATTTCTGAAAAAACATTTTCAAGTCTTGAACAAGGAGAAGGAGAATACAACAATAAAGAATCGCAGCAAAATAAGAGCAACATCAAATACAGCTTTAATCTCATTTTACAGAAGAAATATGGCTCTCATTGTTTGTCAGAACTTCCTGGGAAAAGACAGCTAAGCAGAAAAAAAGGGATCAGTGAAGAAAGTGAAGAGGCATTATAGGAAAGCGAAAAGCATTGAGAAGACTGGAACACACTGAGGTTATGTTTATCATTCATTAGCCTTTCATTTAGAATATACACTCAACTTATTTTTGTGTATTTATCATGAAGAGATGCTACCATTTAGAATAACCACCACCTAACTAGGGCAAACGGGACAGAATGACAAAACCCTGCAATAACGTTTCAGTAACTAGACAGCACACCTCACCATGGTTAGAACCAACACGGTAGTCTAGAGTACCGATTCAAAGAACTTAAGGCAATTTCAATTTTTGAGTACTGCATTAATTTAGTATTACTTTTAAAATCACAACAACCAGCACCCTAGCGACTCTATATTGATTTGAAGCCTGCAATTGATTGGAAGTCGCTGATTATAGCGGCTGTCATTTTCTTAATACAACCATAGAAGCCTGGTATTTTCACTGCTTACATACTAAGTAACAAGAACTCTATTAGGTCCCTATAAACACAAGTCTTGCTAAAGGAACAGAATGTGTCACAGGTGCGAAAACTATAGGCGCTTTTTTGGGGAATAAGAAAGTTGCCATAAGCTCAGTTGCTACACAAGTACTCCAAAGGCAGGCTCCTTTGCTAGGGGTGCCTTGCATAAACCGGGTGCCGGGGAGGGGGACCAAGCTGGCTCTGGGACTAAGAAGTACAACGCACTTGCATTGTGCACTACCAGCAAGGGCAAACGCCAGCGCAGCTGACAGGTCACCTGGTGTCCCCGTGCATTTTTAGCCCAGCCTCTTGTAACACAGCTGCACAACTCCTGATGAGGGACTGTCCTTAACTGCTTAGAAACCCTCTCCAATCTACAGGTTACACATGCTGCACCTCTTAGCCATTTCACAGATTTTATGTGCACCTCAGAGTCATGGAAGTCAGACACACCAATTTCAGTACACCAGCACAAAGGACAATGTTTAAAAGCATTTAAAGATGTACCAATCCTTTACCTGGACTAAGAGTTTCGTTATCCAACATTCCTCCTTCACAGAAACTTTCAAGATCTTCAGGTTTCACTTTGTCCCATGGTATGTACGTAACACCTAATTCTACATCCCAATACTGCTTGTAGTCTGGCTTTATTCCTTTATTCAAAGCCCATGCAATCTTGGGAGGGGGGAAATACATGTAGTCAGTAAAATGTTTCCATTTTAATGGACTTAATATTTAGTTCTCACAAACAAACATTACCCTTTGAGGCTAAAAAGCAAAAATACTACTCTAATAGAAACAGCAGGAAAAATAGGTTAGTTACAAAGCTCTGAAATAAGAAGGGTTTTTTAAAGCAGACAGTTCTTATTTCTTGGCTTGACCTTTGTATACAATCTGTAAAAACGTATAAAAAGGCAGTTTCTTCAAATATACCCCAGTCACTAAGATTAAATGTATTTCTCTTCAGAGGACAGTGTCACACTCTAATAGGATGTTCTACAAAAGGAAGAACTTCACTAACAGAATGCATTCTTCCTTATTTATTAGTACTCTTTGTAGGATTATCATATATGATTAAACTTGGTTAAAAGACAAATAACCAGCAACAAGAAAAACATAGTTACAGTCTGCTGTAAAGACTAAAAGGATACCATTTTTGTTGGTTAAATAGACAATTATTGGCAATCTTTCAAGGAAACTGAAACAAGCTCCACTAGTCACGTTACAGAACGGGAAGAATACTTATGAAGAAAGCGGTCCATTCACATAAATTTACAGAATACCATACCCAGAATATGTAAAAGCCCAAAATACCCAAGAGTGTAGAATAGATGAAAAAGGATTACAGTAATTACAGTAACTTTAGAACAGCTTGACATTTTCCAAGAAGTACCTTTATAGATTTCTGATTGACTTTGAAGTTTCCTCGGCTCAGTTTTTGTAGGGCACGGTAAGCGTCTTGTCTGTGAACCATTACAATGTAGGCACATCCTCTAGGCGGTATCATCTGTTTGTATTTTAAGAAAAAAACTGGGTTTGCTACCACATTAACAAAGTAATGAACAACATACTAGCATTCAATTACAGTAAGCTGGAACATCAGCAGGTGTTTCAAAAGGGACTATGGATGTATGGAAGAGAATGTTAGTTTAAGAGGGTAAAATAGCCAGTATCTACTGGAAATACAAATTTCTAGTAAATTCAAAGCAACGTCTTATGTGGAAATTTTTAAGCTCTATTCTGTGTGAGAATATGAATGACTGTTGTGTATTTAATCCTTTGAAATTGTTAAACAGTAGTGTTCATGTAAATGCTGTGGTCTGGCAATTAGTTACTTTGTTGGAAGAAAAAAGACACTCTAACACTCCACTTCATTCCATATACCACAAGCTGCCAGCTGCACCTCCACGTTCAGTTTTATCTGCAGTTTTATAATAATTTTTATTATTTGTAATGCATTTGAGAAAAAACTTCTATGCTGTTTGACAAAATTTGGGAAGAAAATTACAGTCACTTCTTTTTGTTTGTTTTAATGATATTTTATAGCTACTGGAACAGCTATCTGTCATTTATATATACAAATATCCTTAAATACAGCGAAGCATAACAATAGTTTTCCATGTTTATGACTAAATTGACAGAAGAGAAACAAGCAAAAGAGACAAGAACACCAGCTGAGAGTCCACATTCCTATAATCAAACAAATGGAGCAGACAAGAAACTCAGTAGCACAGTATGCAATTCCATACCCATCTCCTCAATAGCCCTTTCTCAATTCTCTCCAGAGAAAGCATGATTTTTTTGAAAATGGGATAATCTTCTGTATTACTCCCAAGAGCATTTTTAAATTGCAAGAAACTAAAGCAACTGCCTTCTTGTTTTTCTACAAAGCGGCCAAATGAATTGAGTTTACACGTTAGAAAACACAGCCATACAGAAAATGAGAGCTCTTGACTCATTTGAACATATCAAAAATAAAGCTGGCTTGAAACAGACTGAAAAGACTTTTTGTAACCATGGCATATCAAAGCAGCTTACACTGCACCATTTTTACTTACATTTATTGATTCTATCGGGCCAAACTCCTCCAAAAGACTTCCAACATCCTGTTGAGTTGTCCTTTTGTCAAGCTGTCCTACCCAAAGCGTAGTACTACAAACTAGAATCAAAGAGTTAACAGATTGTGAGAGCACTTGGAAATACACATTTCACAAGCCAGAATGTCAAAATAGTCATTTTAAAATAGCCAGTTACTCAAATGAAAAAGCCAGCTATTATTAAAATATATATTTCAATCTTTAGGAGTGTTTGACAGAAGCCTCTTTTTTCTTGTCTGCTGGGAGCTGCATTAACAGTTAACCACAGCAACAACATCAGAATCACTGTTAGAATGCACTCACTAAGCAGCTCTCTAGTTAACTAATATCAAAGTGACCTGTAAGTTCTTGATGATCATAACCTCTGCAAATCATCATAAAAAGGAAAAATATGTTTTGCTGCTAACAATGCTCCATGAGATATCCCAACACATACAGTGAGTATTTCACAAGCTAACTCACTCTGCTTTGTATGAAATCCAAGCTACAGGCCACCATCGCAAGTTATGGATGGTACTTACTGGCAAGATGATAATTAGATTGTTTATGGTGATACACCCTCTACTAGCAAGATTTTCCTCCAGAATGCGGTGACAATTCAATCACAATGAGCAACAAAACTTTTAACCTCTTCAGTGACCTATTCAATGCCATTTCTTTCTACGGTTAAGTGAAAAATTATTGACTCAAGCTTTTTCTTTCAGGAAAGAGTAAGCAACGTGCTTATCTCACTTCATACTTCAAGGTGATAAAACAGTTTCACAAGTATCACAATTGCTGAAGGCTACTAAAACAACATTTAATACTCATCTAAGTTTTCACTATCAAGTGAAATGAAACTGCAAACCTAAAAAGCATTATGTAACAGAATCTGGGAGAGATGTTAGCAAAAGTGTATCTTACACCATTGCCAGTAAGCTTTTAATGAATGTTTACTAAGTCTTTGCAGTCCTTTTAAACCAGTGGTATTGTCATTCACAAGGTTTTGACTAGTTAGAACTCTTTAGTTTTTGTCCCTCATATAAAAAAAAAGAATGTTCTCATTTTACTTGATGACTCCAGGAAGATTCCACACTCCCCAGGAATATTCAGAAGACAACTACTATGAACACAGGCAAAGCCAGGATTATTTCAGAAATCCGAACATTACCCTGTGTGTTTTCCAGGTCAAAGCTCCCCTCCGGGTTTGAGACACACACAACGTTGAATCATTAGAAAAATCAGAACAATGTGCTCAAATTCTTGTTGCTTAATCTGCTTTACCTTATACATCTCAAAGGAAGGAAAAGAAAAACATGGTCTTTCAACTTTTTATTTCCTCATTTTACAGCCAAAATATTTCTGACTTGGAGATATTTAAAAAAATTGCCAAATTGTCTACTATGAATAAAGGGAGTACAGGGATGTGTGGTGAATTGAATTCTTACTAGCTTTACAACAGTTCAGAAAATAAATCACAGTACAGTTTACTTTTATTCTGTTTGGATGAGTCTTGGAACCCACATCAAATAGCATTAAGACCCAGGAAAAAGGAACAAAAAAACTTAAAAATTACACACATCAGATTAAGAGTTGTCTTCTGGGATATTCTGAGCAGACAGCATATACTGAAGGTAAGTGGACTTGTCAACGTTAAATTTTAAAAAAAAGTCTAATAGAGACAAGAAGTGTATTTCTTTGACATTAACAGTTTTTCTAAAATACCTGCTTGTCTTCCCTGTATTCCATTTTACGTAGACATAGCGTCTACTGTAACACCTTCAACTTCACAGAACTCTAAATTTAATTAAAGAAAATCTGGGCACAGACGAAAAAACTCCATATATGAACCAGGAAGATGAGGAGCAGCTGAAAAATGGTATTACAAGAATTTGCAGAGTTATATCAACAATAAAGAGAAAGAATAAACTTACCACTAACAGTTTCTGACTTGATCTGAGGAAGGCCTTTTGACCTGCGTTCTCTCTCCCTCTCACGTTCACGTCTTTCTTGTGACCGAGACTTGGGAGAGTGTCGGCGTCTATCCCTGGACCGAGATCGAGATCGACGATGACGTGACCGTCGAGATCGGGAGCCAGATCTTGAACGTCTCCTTTTAGGTGACCTATTTTAAACCAACAGCCATTTATGCTCAATCTTGCCAACCCAGACATTGACAGATAGGTAACTATTTCAGATACCTATTTAAATAATCAGGCAAGAGTTCAGTCAATTAAAAAAAAAATAAATCTAAGTTCATTCACATGCATTTAGAACTAGAATAATTACAGTAGCTTATTAATGCACTCCAGCTGAACAGTTGATTATTTTCCAATTTCTTATTTTCTATTAATTTTGTATTGAAGTTGACTACCAAAACTATGTCCACATTAACACAGAAAAAAATTACATCTGCTTAAATGAGAAATATGTTTATTGCTTTTACAAAAGAACGGCTTAAAAAAGAGATTAAAAATAAATTCTGCCAGTGAAATTGTATTTCACATCGTGTTCGAGTTCCAAACCACTCAAGGCCTGGAAGACAGAGTAAACCTTCAAAGAAGTCGTACGAAACTTGGCAAAGGAGAAGACTCATAACTAAGCAGACAGCTTTGCTTTAATACTGGAGCCAGATTTGTTAGGTCAGCCAAGACGTGAAATACTGCCTGTGTGACAGGCAAAGTCCCATAGGAGACTGGATCACAGATCTCTTTATAAGAGAAGTGTCTTTAGAGCACAGACAAAATTAAACTACCATATTCTGCTTCCCTAAAATTTACTCAGATTGACGTGCATGGAAGTTACTCTCTACCAATAAAAGAGAACTATAGATACCCAATTTTCCTTAGCAGGTAGATGACTTTCAGAGGTTCACAAGTCTTAGGAGTCACTAATCTGTTTCTCATTACCACCATGTTTCAGTACATAAAACATTTAGCTGCACTTATACACAACTCCCCTCAGAGGTAAGAAATTGGAAAGGGTCTCTTTTTTCCTCTCTTCCAGAAGGGGAATTCAAATAAAGCCCCTGACAGTTTTGACTTTACCAAGAAATTTCTCTAGTATTGTTCACACAGAGAATAACAGAATCATAGAATTGTTAAGGTTGGAAAAAACCTCTGGAATCATCTAGTCCAACCATCAACTCCCCCCCCC
>VZTL01020374.1:55004-75045 GCA_013400535.1 Scopus umbretta | reverse complement strand
CTGTTCTAACTTCTAGTCGGAGCAAGTTATTACCCTTTAAATTCCACCTCCACAAAGTGCCTTATGTTCCCTGCGGTCATCAATCAGCTCTATGTGACAGCTTCCCCGGCTCCGCGTGTGGGAGCGCGCTGTGTGTTGCTACAGCGTGCACAGGAGTGCGCTGGTGCTCGCTGACCCCTCCGTAGGCTTGGCTGGTGGGGGGCTGCAGGATCACCCAGTGCTCATGTTAAGGAGCACCCATCTGCTGAGCTCTGGCATGCACGGCCTGGCAGGTTGCTTTCATGACTTGCTTGCTGTGATCTTTGTAGACTTCCCCACCTGATTGCTTACAAGAAACGGCACCAAGGCATCGCTACGCCCTAGTCCTCATGATCTACCTACAGCTAATTCCCACTGTAGATCTTGCTGTGTGAACCCCTCCCGAGTTGGGCGTGTTGACTGGCTTTCACTATTACGGTGAGCTCAGACCTTTAAATATCCTCATTGTAATGTCTTCTCTGCTAGTTGATTTTTTTTTTTAAAAACATTGGTGATCTCATGTTTGGTATTACAACAAAACAAAGACAGGCAGCCCTGGGGGGAATAACTGCACTTCTGTTGGAGGTTGCAGCTGAAGACTGTAGGTAAAGCTGGTTTTGCATGTTGCAGAGGACCTCTTGTGGGGCTTTCCAGCTCCTTCTTCTAGGATGACTTTTTAGTGTCTGAAGCTGAGCTTGTAGGGGCTTCACTTTACCCTGGTGACTGATAAGATGCCTCACTTTGAATTGGTGCTAAGACATCTGGTAGCTGACTGCTGGTAGGCTGTGGGTTTTTTTTGCTGAGGATTTACCCTCCTTGGCCTTAACACCGAAGCTCCTCACTCTGCTTGCAGGAAGGGTAGCTGCCTTACCTGCAGGAGGTCTGCAAGATTCTCTCTCAGACGGCTTGCTTCCCCCAAATCTTGCTTTGACTTCAGTGTCTCCTGATTCCCATGGAAAACTAGTCCGTCCTGTCTCCTACGGGTGCAAAGCCTCTTCTGAGGCAGTGCCTTTCAACATTGGGGAGCGTGGGTGAGGGCACATCAGACAAAGTATTGCAAATTACTCAGGCAAGCAAAGAAAATGTGCTTCCGCTTGAGTTTAGCCTAGGAAGGCTACTGTGTGTTTTGGTGTTTCTCACCTTCTTTACATCCTACTTCTCTCTAGCTTCAAGCACAAGTATCCCAGCCCACCCAGATCTCAGGAGGCCTGGATACCTCCTTCAGTAGTCTCAAAGGAAACTTCTAGTGTGCCCCCCTCAGGTATGGGAGCATCTATTCCCCACTGACCTGGGGCATGTCACAGCACTACCTGCCTCCTCCTCTTGCAGTGGCGCTGCTTGTGGAGCTGAGCTTCTCCACTGTATGGAACCATCTTTGGTCTTGCTCAGGTGAGGGTTACGATGTGAATGAATGAGCTGTGATGTGTGCTGTGACATCAGGGTGTCTGGGAGCCAGGTTCTGCTCAGGGTGGGGTATTTACCTGGGAGCCAGGGCAGCTGGTGGGACTGTGTACCTGGGAAATGGCTGAGTGTGATTGCACTGAGCATGAGGACCCAACTTGGGCAAACCCTTTTGGGCTGGCTCCATTGGTGTTGGCTACAGGGACCTCTCCCAGAGCAGTCAATGATTTCAGTGGAGCTCGCCCAGCTCGGTGACAGAGTTCAGCTTACTGTTCTGCTGCAAGCCCTGCTGTGCTACGGCTCTCCAGGGCTGCCCATCTCCTTGGACAAGAAACCCTATCCCGGAGCCTGAACACCTCTGGGGACGGTTCACCAGAACTAATTCTTTATTTAAAAGAACTGACTTGTTTTGCTTAATCTTGACAAAATTCTTTTCTAGCCCTAATCCTCTTCCAGTGTAAGTTGAGATCTTGAAATACCTGGGAAACTTCTAGCATAGCTCTCGTTCTGCATCTCTGGGCCTCTCAGTAATCGAAGGTGAGGGGGGGTAGGGATGTTTTCAGCCCCTGCCAAAGATAAATCTCCAGCTGGGAGCTAGCAGGG
Organism: Scopus umbretta; assembly: GCA_013400535.1. NCBI lineage: Eukaryota > Metazoa > Chordata > Aves > Pelecaniformes > Scopidae > Scopus > Scopus umbretta. Next base: position 73,023 of record VZTL01020374.1, on the reverse strand, counting down.
AGCTATTTCCCAGTCTGTGGTTAGCAAGTTGATCTGACAGGCCAGAGGTGAAACAGCCACTTGAGCTGAATTACAGGGTCTAACCAAAGATCCAACACTTCCTTTGGCTCATTAGCACGACTGTGTTGCATCCCCGGTGACTATTTCTATCTTCTGGCTTGTCCCATGTTGACTCTGGAAATCCAGAGGCTTAGCATGAGTTTGAAGAGAGGACTGAAGACGAAGAGCTGCTCTTGGGAGAGTGTGAACTGGACTAAAGAAGGCTTTGAGGAGTCCCTGCGGTCAGTGTTATGTGACTATTCTTTGTTTTTGCTTGACTGAAGTTGTAATCTCCATGCTGGTTTTTGTAGCTGATGAAAATGTGTTTCTAGGCAGAGACCTGTCTCTGCAAGGTGCAGGACAGATGCTGGGCCAAAGAGCTTGCATTTGGAGGGCAGCGGGACCAGCCGTATTCCTACACTTGTCTCCTGAGCTTGCAGAAGGATTAACAGCCATGGGGAAACCAGTACCACTTGATGTAGTGGAGATGCCTTAAAACTAACTGCGGTTTGTCTCTGGAGAGCTTGTGGTCCCAGCCTTCCCCAGTGCACGGACTGGGTTCCCTGTGGGCCGTCCCAGACACTGCCTCGTGGCAGGTACCAGGGTAAGCGAAGGGCATCGTCCCTCAGCACTGCATCCCTTGAGGCACTTGCTTGGGCTGCTGGAACACTCCTGGAAAATCTGAGTGCTGGAGCTGGCACTGGGAGGGAGGAGGCGAGCTTGAAGGCTTGGCCTCTTCTGACTCAGTGGAGTTTGGGACTGCACCAGGCTTGATGACCCTGTTACGTGGTGACACTGGCCATACTTCTACCATGTCCCCTGGCAGCTGGCTGGGACTGGATGCTCTCCCTTGTGAACCGTGCTGTAGGCAGGGGAGCACCTCGTGGTGGTGACCCCATCTGCTTCCAGAGGCTGATTGCTCCAGCACTGAGCACGGTACGAGGCTGGTGAGCCGCTCTCAGCGATGCTGTGCTTCAGTTGCTGTTGGACAGATCAGCAGCACAAGGTCAGAGGCAGGGGCGTTGGGTAGCCGTGTCCAAACAGATGCTCTTGCCTGCTTACATGGGGCTGTTTGCTGCCACAGCTCTTTGGAGCACTCCTTCCAAGTGCTTAAACTTGAAGTGGCTGTAGAGCTGGTGTCTGATCTGTCTGGATGTGTTTGGAGGCTGGGGTAAGTTTTACCTCGTTGCTCCATGGGGGTGAAGGGAGCAGAGAGATTGCCAGGTGTCCGCATGGCTTTGGGGACATCCATTAACCTCAGGGCACTTCGGCTTGTAAAACGGGGCTGTCTTCAGGGGGAGCAGGCTGTGAGCCAAGTCAAGGACTTGGTGCACATCCCTTGGCTCTTCTTGGGACCCCCAAGGGCTGTTAGATTATAGACCAGGTCTGAAAGTGTCTTCTGTATGTGGCTGATGAAGCAGAGCTCTGTGGTGGGACTGGAGTTACTGCTCCTGCCGCAACAATAAAGGCGGTTCAAAGACAAACGTATGGGGGAACGTACCGGTGGCTTAGTGAGCTCCGAAATGCCCAAAAAGCAGGAAACCCCTAGCTTCAGCCTCCAAGGTCTGACTTCAAAACAAGCCGTGTAGTTGAGCCTGCATTGTAAGGGTGCGGTGTTGCACCCGCTGTCCTTTTCCAGAGCCTGGCTGGGAGATGCACGGCTGGATTTTCAGTGCAGCTGCTGCCCTTGCCTAAAGCACTAGCCACGCATTGCTCTTGCTACTGTCAGCTGCCTGAGCGCCTCTGTTTATGTATCTAAAACTTGAAGGCTGGAGAGAAGGAAGAAATCTGACCAGTGCAATGGAAACCTTCAATTCCCTGCGGTCCCAGGAGGAGAAGAGTAGCTTCAGGCTGGAGCTAGGAATGAACTTCATTTGTACACTGCCTCGCCTCTCCAGGAGGATCAGCCAGGAAAAATATCAACAGTTCCATTAAAAAGTCTGCTGGTTTGCTAAAGTAGTGGAATAAACATACCTGTAGGCATAACGGCCTGAACCGCACAGGAAACATTAACTAGAACGAACACACGCAGACTTGCTCCCTCTCCCCCTGTGTATCTAGCAGATAAAAAACACGGCGCGTCCATGGTAATGTGTAAATCAAACAGCAGCTGGGGGGATTATTCTTAGCTGGGGAAGAACTGGCTTGGATCAAACAGAGGGGCTCGGTGCTTTCCTAGAAAGGGAAAACCTGTGCTGAGCCTGCTCTGTGCTGCTGCCTGGTCTGGGGTGGGGGGGACCTGCAGTAGAAGCTGGGGCAGGATGGGGCTTGGGGTAGTCGTTAGCCTTCTCTTTGACTTCTGTTGCCCCTTCTTGGCTTCCCTTTGATTTCTGTTGCCCCTTCTTGGCTTCCCGTTTCCTATTTCTGTGGGAAGTGTGTGGGGCTGAACTGGTTTTGCTCTAACCAGTTGAGTCCAGTTGGAAAGCTGGCGTGGAAAGCGGTGGGAAATGGGTAACACCCTGGGAGCTTTCAGAAGAGTGGGGTGGATGCGATAGCACTAAATGGGGGAAAACACACCCCCCAGCCATTAGTGTATGGTGGAGGTGGCCCCTTCAGTCTTCTGCTGAGCCCAAAGTACATCTCCTGACATCTCTGCGACAGGGGGGAGTGGAGACCTGCAAACTTGTGTTCCATATTTCGGGGTGGGGATGCGAGCTTCAAGCAGGACTTGAACAAGAGATGCTGCCAGCGCTCTCTGGACCGGTACCCTGGTCCCTGAGCTGCCCATAAAACCAGCTTCCCCCTTGGCCATACCCAGCGCATATGGTATGCACAGAAAATACATGTGGAAAATGCCTTCGGTTGCAACCAGATGGCACCTGTCAAGCACAAGTAGACATTTCTATTAGTGTTCTTATTTGAGTGTCTTGGACCACTCCCAGCCTCTGGATAGCAAAATAGCCCTGCTGTAGCTGTCCTCCCAGAGCAGCCCTGGAGGCAGATTGATGTGATTACTGCACGCTAGAGACAGTCCCTGTGCTCCCAGGCCTCATCTGCACAGCCACTTAGCACGACTAATCTGAGCTGACTTTTAAAGTGGATTAGTTCAATTACTCTTAACTAGCCCTGGTGGAAACACTCTCCTTGGGGATTAAAGATCCTTAATTCACTTTAACATACTTGATTTCAATGCAAATCAGGCTAAACTGAATTAAGGGTACTTTAGAGCCTTGTGTGGAGGCATGCCTTCAAAATTGATGTGGTTTAACCACCCTGCTCTGCATTCCTGTGCTCAGTTCCTTGCAGTTAGCCTTGCTGAGGTGTCCCTTTGCAGACGGCTAATATAGGCAGCCTCTCAGATATAAAGCTGCAAACATGCTACCTAGGCTAAAGTGTGAAGAGCTCCTGCATCGGATTCAGTGCTCAAAATTGCCCAGCTGGAGTGTGTTAGAGGTATTTGCTCTTTTGTTTTCTTTCACTCTTTTTTTTTTTTCTTTTCCACTTCTTGCTTTTTAATTCTTCAAACCGAGCTCTTTGCTTTTTCACTTAAAAATGCAGGGCAGTGAGTCACCCACCAGGTTGTTGTTTTTTTTTTTCTGCTGTCCTTAACTCACTGGATAAAATGGGAATATTTCACCAACAGTGCTCTCATCCTCTTAGTTTAGTACTTTAACTCTCCAGCTGAAGATGAGCTGTGGCTGTGAAAGAGATTGGCTTCTGTTTCCCTGAAGCTTAAGCAAAAAGTACTCGTTACACCCGTGACTCCCCAGGCAAGCGGGCAGGATAATTCATGCTTTGGGTAGAGCTGGGCAGGACAGGGGTGTTATTCTGTGTTTTCAGTGTCAAATGATGTGTGACTTGAGGGGAATCCTGCCAGCACCAAGTGAGGGGAAGATCCATGAGCGGCAGGGGGGGAAATTATTGCAACATATATATTTTTTTCCTTCATACTGACCCTAAACACTTTGGCTCCCCTTTCCAAAGGGGAGAGGAGATAGCACTGATCCTTCTGCAGATGAGGCTCTCCATCCTCTTGCCTGTCTCCCCGTGGTCCATAAGTGTTTTAATATCATCCTGACCCCTTGGGCTTCACCCGAGACCCCTGTTTTGCTGCTCTGAGCTTAAACTTAATCCCTGCATGAGTGGCTGCCAGCAGACTGGGGAGAGGGGATGGCTATTTGGCACAGCTTGCCGTCTTTCCCAGGGGCGGTGGCAAGGAAAGGAAGGGTTAAACCCGATGACGTTGAAATGAGTGCCAACATTGCTCCTGGTGCTGCTCCTTCAGCCTGCCAGAGCAAAGGTTTATTTTGCTAATAGCCCTCTAACTTCACTCTCCCCTCCTTGAGTCTCCTGCTTATATTTCAGCTCCTCTACTTAGTTTAGCATCACTTAAGAAATAGGCGAGCGGTTTGGGTGGTCACAGGAGTGGCTGGCAGCTATATAAGGGTTTTTTTTTTGGGGGGGGAACCAACTTTCAATTTCTTTTAGCTTGTTTTTTTTCCATGGCTCTCACGAAAAGTCCCCTGTGCCCTGCAGGCTGTGGAGAAGGGACGAGGCGCTGTGCACAAATGGGACGTGGATGCTGCTGCTGTGCTGGGGCTGTGAGACTGCTCCGTGCTTCGATCCTGCAGCTCTGAAATCCCTCAAAGGGCCCACTGCGCCGCTAGGCGAAGCCTGCACCTCGCCTACGGCCGTGGGGATGATGGAAGAGAGAGGGGCATGCCCAAAGCTGCCAGGTGGTCCCCTTCTAACCAGGCACTTGGAGATGTTCGGGGTCTGTTGGCTTATGTTTCAGGGAGCAGAGGTGGAAGGACACAGCAGCCCACCACGGCTGGATTATAAAAGGGATCTGGAAAGGCCCCTATTTGCAAGTGTCTGAACAATTGCTGGCAGACGCTTTCCCCCCACCAACGTTTCAAATGCCTTGCGAAAGATGCTCTGCTGTCAGCCTGGCTGCATTCATCCATGCTTCGCTTCCTAGCCGTAAAGGTTTTCCTCTAACAGGTGACGGAAGTTTCTCTGGCTGAACCATAAGCAGCTTTCATCTTACTTTCTTACCACTTACTCTTCCTTCCCTCTCCGTAGCAGCTTGTGCGTGGCTGAAGAACATCACCATGTTGCCCTTCAGTCCCTGGCCTTCTTCAGGCTGGGTGACCAGGTGGGCACAAACAATGACAACATGGATGCTTGCTGATGTAGTTATGCATTAAATCTGGTTTCTATAGCGAAGTTTCCTGGAGCAGTAATGTAAATTAGTGGCCAGGTCCTGAGAGAAGTTTTTTTTCCTCTTATTCTTGCTCAAAGAATACCCTCAAAAAGGAATATTTGGAGTATTCTCTATCAATATTGTGGAAAAACCCAGTCCTATAAAGTTGTTATATCCTCAGGTTTTTGATTACCTGAGCCAAGATCTCTGTCTCACTACGTTTTGATGGCAAGGCCTAATGAGTTTAGCACTATGAGGTGTTGGTGTTTCCTCCTTCAAGATATGAGGCCATTAATCTCATCTTTAGCATCTCTTAAGATTTTTCTGGGGACTATTGCTCTGGGCAGTCCTGAAAAGAATGAGTACTGAGCACAAATCACTTGTGTAAACTGCAAACTTTTAACTTCACTCCTGAGACAACACCCGAGAGCATACTGAAAGGAGATGTTTCACCTAGGTGCAAATCTTTAGTTGGGGGTGATGCTGTCTTTCAGCCTCATGATCTCTGAAGAGGTGCGTTAATATATCTTGCCCAGCTATGCCATCTGCCAAACCTGCTCCTCTCCTGGGGATGCCTGAACAAGCCTGGGGAACCTTTCCAGGACAGCTCTCTGAAGGCCTCTATGTTGAGGTCATGCTTGTATGAAGTAGGCTTTTCAGTAGAAGACAAAAAAATAGGGTTGCTGGTGCTGGGAGAAAAGGTACCCCAATAGAAAAGAGAGACCAGCTTCCCTGGCAATTGCCATCCCTCTGTGCAGCAAGTTGGAGGTGAGGGTCTGCTTCAGCTAATTAGTCTCTTGCCTCTGTCTTGGGGGTGTCACCCTTACTCAAAGCTTGTGGCCAAAAGACCTCAGACTTCAGTGATTGAAGGCAGCTTGCATTTGATGGAGTTCGTAACCATCATCTAAAGGAGGGAGGCTAACAGGCTGCCTCTGAAGTAGGGAGATGCTCACATCAAAGAGCAATCCAGAGTGTGGCTTTCCGAGCCTTGGGGATTCCCAGGGCGGTGGTAGGGAGCTCCAGGACTACTCTTGTAAGTAGTCAGGAGTGCTGGAAACCTAACTGCAAGACCTGCGTAGACCTGTGAGCTGTATTTTGGACCCAGATGACAAGATTCTGCTTGAGATGTGATGATTTCTGCTGTGCATTGCTATGACCATTGGGCAGAATGGTAAAGGATACCTGCTGGAGTGGCCCTTCAAATGGGTTTTCAGTAGGAGGAAGAAATCTGACAACACCTGAACTGAATTCTTCCTCCTGTGAGCTTGCAGTCTGAGGGATGCTGGCTTGTGGCATTCGTGGTGTCTGTGGGGTTTCCTTACTTTGTTTTCAGGCTGTGTAGACTGACCCCTTCTTTCTACTCCTGCAACTTGTCCGTAGGGTTGGAAAGTATCTGCTGTAGAAGATGCCCGATTTCCACCTACAAAAATGAACTAAGCAGTGTCAAAATTGGAAGTAATGGATCAAGTGAGTTATTGGTGTAAGGGTTTTATGACTGCTTGTGATTTCAGGTTGGTAAGTACAAACCTCAGAAGTTAAACTCTTGCCGTAATCAAGTGATGACTAGGAGGAGGGCTGGGTGGAGGAGCTGAAAGGAACTAAATCTGGAGCAGTACCTAGGCTGCTACCAAGTCCTGTCTCTGTGGCTACGAGGACTAGTTTACAGGATACCCAAAGGATAGATTTCTTTGCAGGCTAAGCTCTTGTCCAGTTAGATGATAAGGCCAACGTCTTCTCCGGTACCTACAAATGTACCTGTAACAGAACAATGGTGTTCTCTTAAAAATCACTGAAAACTTTAAAAATCAATAGAAATCTCTGTTGTGGGATTTTTATACATCCTGCTTAATGAGTTCAGACTGGAACTATTTCTTGATCTCTTGCTGCCCTGTTTTCAGCAGCCTCTGGACACCCTGTGGGCCATTGCATTTAGATGCCAGTATAATTTGGTAGGGATTTGTCCTTTTTAATGGTTTCTTTCCCACCTCACTTCTTAAAGCTGTTCTAATTCCATATTGCCCTAATTGTGATATGCAAATTTTAAAAGGAAAATCGCAGCCAATGTATTTTAAGATTCTTATGGGCAGGCAGCCCCCTGCTTAACATGATAAATTTGGACAGCTTTTCTCACTAAGGAAAACAAAAAGCCTTCCAAATTGAGAAAATTATGTAAGCAAATCCGATGAGTGTGCTCTAAAATTAAACCCTCCTCACAAGCTCTGGGGCCTTCAGTGTGAAACCAGTGAAGACTATTTTGGGGAGACTGGGGGGTGTCCAGTGATGTTCTGAAATGCTCTCCCTCCATTGATCAACTTTCCCATTTGATGTGACCAAACGCGTAGGAACATGAAGCTGTCAGGGACCATTGTTGCCCAGGACGAGCTCCCCAACATCCTAAATAAGCCACAACAGGCATTGAGCCCTGCAACGTCACAGAATCGCTGGATGGCTTGTCCTCTACCCTCATGTAAACCCCCGCCGTGCAGCATCCTACTCAAAGGCGTGACTCTTCAGCACAGTCATAGCTTGGTGTGGTTTTGCTGTGGTGGAGCAGTGTGGTGCATCATCATCTGTGACCAAAGATGTCTGGTGTGAGCTTCCTAAGCCTGGAGGTTGCAAGGTGTGTTACATGCGCTCTGCAAAAGATAACTATTCTAGGATGAAGGTAGCAAACTGAGTTACAAAGGCTTTTACTTGTTATCTTGCCATAAACCCCCGTCATCCTCCTTCTGCATGGATTGTGAGGATCCCTCTTGTCTTCCTGCTGTGTCTTCATCCTCGCTTTTGTTTTGTTACCTAAATCCTTCTCTGCTTTGCAGTCACATAATGCATGTTTTTCTGTGGTACGTGGCCAACGCTGCTTTGGAGACCTCTGTTCCCGTGTTGTGAGCTGTGTTTGGAAAGGGTCAGCATTATCCTCCAGGGATTTGAGTGTCTCCATGAGGTTTCCCCATGGGGACTCTGGTGCCGTGCTCCCTTCCAGTTTGGGGTGGGAGAAAGGAAGACCCTCGTCTCCGCATGCAGTTGCTAGCGCAATATCTCTAGCCACAGTGGGATTTCATCAACCTCCTTCTCAGCATTTGTGCTGAGACTGCTTTGGGCTGTTGATAGGCTGGGGTGATCTTAAGGGGTTCGTGGCACTTCTGGCTGAAGCCAGATATAACCACCTGGAAAGTCTTAGTGGGGAGCGTGTCTCACATTATGCTCTTGGTTCTTGTTATGCCCGATAGATCTGTCCACTCAGCTGCACAAGGTATTTCCATCTGGGGAAAAATCTCCCCTCACTTTGTTTTACTCTTTTATTTGCTGAATGATGACAGGTTTCTAGCAAACATGCGAAGCACTTGTTAGCGTTGCTATCCTTTCCCTTTGCCCGAGTTGTTCTCTTTCTTTCTTGGCCCTTGGTCCTCCTGAGCTCTCGCAGCCAGGAGACACTGAAATCACAAATGTGCATAATACAAGATGGATAAACATCTTAATCTCATGGATACTTCAATCTAAATGTTTTCCGAGGCCCTCCTTCAAGAAGGATTAGCCGGTAACAGTGTCTGAAAGGTCGTAGCCTAGCTTTGACTTGCTCTGCCGCTCAAGATGCTAAACGTGTGTGAAAGCTTCAGCAAAAGGCCTGAGATGCCATCACTGTTCTCTAAGGCTCCAGGGAGCATCTGTGTGTCCTCTTGGGCTTTGGACATTCATCTTGGAGCTCTGCCTGCCTGTATTAGCCATTGTGATAGCGTTGCCTAGAGCGCCCAAATGTGACATGTATCAACTGGCATTTTGGCTGCACTAAGTGTAAGATTTTTCCAGTGTAGGTTTATATCTGTTGTTTTTTTTTTCTCTCAAGTGTGTGCATATTACTGTTATGATTTATTTTCAGGCTGTAACTTTGGTTTTATCACTTGAAATACTTTGGAAACTTGGAGGGCTTTTTTAATTAGTTGCAAGCCCTCTTTAACTTGGAGGAAAATTCCAGTGTGAAGAATGCTTTTGATTCACAAAGAAGTTATGTTACAGAGCTCCGGTAGAAAGGTTTCCTCTCTTCTTTGTGTTGTTTGGGCCTAGCTTTCCTCCCTGAAGCTGCCATTTGCTTTGATAAAGTTGACTTTGCTTCTCGACGGCTCCAGACTATAGATCAGAGTTTGTTATTGAAATATCAAGACTATCAACATGGGTATCCTTCAGCAGAAAGCTGAGTGGGAAACCACGAGCATGGGAAACTAGTCTTGAGTGCTTAAAATCATTGTCAAAGGGTGGAAGAAATGAATTGGTATAAGCTTAACACACATAGTGGTTTTGACGATAAGTAATAGCAACGGTGGTGTGCTAGGATGGGCTGTTCTTGCTCCCGTCTGTCCTGAGACCTGTTAGTCAGCCTGTAAACAACAAAAAAAAAGTGAATGACTCCTGGTTGTTCCTCTGCTTTAAAATAAGATGTCTTTCCCTGGTTTTATTTTCAGTATTGCTTATTGCTCCAGCTGCTTATGCAAGTTATATGCTGTTGGGGCACTTTCAACCACTGCTATTTTGGGGCTGGAGCGGGGTAAACTAGAGGGATTCCTTTCTCCACCACTGAGAAAACAAATGTCACTCTGGGGATCGTGGTGGAGAGAAAGCTGGCAAAGCAAGTGAGATCCTGCCACTCTTGTTCCTGTGGTTCAGCCTTGCAGAATTGCAAGCGTAACCCACGCTCGCGGGGTTTCAAGGAAGTGAGGTGTGAGACTTGTGGGTTAGCATCCCCCGGGGATGCAGGTCGGGGGATGCTGGATGCCTCCGTAACCTCAGGGAGGGTTGGAGGGAGCCGGGGAGGTCGGTGGAAGGCTTGGCAGAAGGCACACGCTCTTGCAGGGATGAGAGACTAAGGCTGGGGGTGGGACAGTTTTCTTGACACGGGGCCAACTGGAAAAATCTCAAGCGCAGACGAAGAAAGGGGAAGGGGAATGTGATACCGTCTACCAGGGAAGGACGTAAAACCAAAGAGAAGGACGTAGCCAAGTTTTTTGTCGCAGTGCTATAGGGTTTCAGCTGCTGCTTCTGCAACGCTGTTTTGCAGTGATTTGCTTAAAGCGTGGGGAATTCTAGTTCAGGTTTGTAGAAGAGGCCAAAGAGATAACTCGTCTTGGCTTATGTATCTGTTTAAACTTAAAACTTCCTTGAATCTCCTAATTATTTCCCTTTAACTGGCACTCATACCCCTCCTTTCGAATATGCTTTGCTACAGGATTCAAGGGAAAACATAACTCGTGTTAAACCAGAGTGCAAGTGGGGTGCAGTTGGTGGTTCAGTCAGTCTTTAACTTCTTTTGCCCTGACTTTTGTCTTCTGCGTGCTATTTAGCGTTGAGCGGTCAGCTCTGGTCCTGCTTCTCGCTTATGGAGAGAAAACCTCCTGGTTATTCATAGGCAAGTTGTTTCTTTTCTTGGAACCATAGGCCTGTCCTCTTGTTCCAGTATCCAGAAATCCAAAATCCAAATTTTTGGATTTCACTGTATAGCTGAGCATGTTTGTGATGCTTGGAAATTAAGTGAAATCTTTCTGACTCTTGTTTTTTAAGCCTGTTGGCTCTAATTCTGATAGGTTCCATGTAGTTGTGCCCTGTGTCCTCCTGGGGATGATGACTCAGTCTCCAGACCCACTGAAAGAGGTGGGATGTGGGAATTGTAAAGCAAGCCCACATGCATTTTGAAGACAGATGGAAACTTCATTTCAGGCTGGAGCTGCTCTGATTGTGAGTAGCTCTAATGAGCATCTGTTGATGGAGTAGTCCAGGGAGGGGGTTCTCGGTGTTCTTTATTGCTGGTCATGTTAGGATTTGAAGGGCTAAACTGAAAAGGAAGATACATGTTGTTAGTAAAGACTCACAGCAGAGCTTACAGAATATGCCCAATGTGGTTTTTAATTTTTCTTTTCCTGTTTGTAGTATTTCCATGCCGGACAAATTCCACCTGCACTAAAGCATTGTCAGAGATGGTTTTGTTATCTGATTGTTAATACATGCCACAGATTTCCCTGATGTATGCACCCTGCCAGCTATAGACTGGAGTCCCTTGGAATTTACTTGTCCCGTGTGGGGCTGAACACAGCAAACGCGCGTGAAAACTGAGCGTAGCTACTGAATTGCATCTGCAAGTGAATCCAGAAGCAGTCTGATTTTAGTGCCATCACCTAAAGCGTCTGGAGATACCTTTTAATACACAATTACTGCTAATGTAAGGCTTCACCGTTTGATTTGGGAAACTTCAGAGGTGGAGCTGTATGAGTAACCTGAATCATCTCCTTTGTGCATGCACGCTGCAGTGGAATTTTGTTTCATGATGGCATGCAAGTTTTGTTCTGCAAAATCCATGCCTCTTTCAGTGCACGGGCAATTCCTAAATATTTCTCTATACCGTTCTCGTTAACCGTGTGGCCCCAAGGCTTATTTAGAACACATCACCCGGGTTTTGTACTCAATGGAAAACACATTTGATTCCTCATGGGTGCTTTTAAGATGCTGAGACACAGCTCAAAGAGAAAGCAAGCAAGAGTCCACTTATCTACAGCATCCTTGCTGATGCTGAAAGTCAGCTTTCTTTTCATTACTTCTGAGTACTTAGAATTATTATAGGTCATCCCGTGTTTAGTTATCATCACTAGGGAAACCCAAAGACTTAGTTCCTGGAAAATGAGGCATGCTAGTGACTTGTGAACAACTGTGAAAGCTGTTTGACTGAATTTGCCTACTGTTACGGCCCTGCTAGAATGGATTTTAATTCTCCAACATGATACTCGTAAGATCATAGTTTGCTCTTGCCCGTGATCCCCTGCCTCCTTTTCATCTAGTTGTCCTGAGGGAATGATAACAAGATGGGAATTTGGAAAAGAATACCTATCTCATGCAGTGTGCCCTTGCAGAATGTGTTTGCGTAACATTTTTAGATGGAATTGATTTCCTAATGCATGCACGTAATTATGCAGATGTTTCCTGACCCTGGCATGGCTGAATTGCAAGTCATTTGTATACGGTTTTGTTCTTTTCACTTCTTGCCCTTCTGGTTCTCAAAGGAGTTCACAAGAAGTAATTTAGATACAAACCTTTCAAATCTCTTCTTCATCTGTTTCACCTAGGGGCTCTAAAGCATTCTGAATTCTAGAGGAGTTCAGGGATATAGATCGTAAGTATTTCAGATGAAATGTCAGCTAGATGCCTTTGTGAATCTGGGAAAAACTGATCATCCAGCCCTGGCCTGGGAGATGGATCATGTATTTTCAGACCACACAAACCACCTCGGTCAATCTTGTAGAGTTGAGTGCAGAAAGTGCACTGGTTGTCTTTTGTTCTTCCCTGTTGGTTTTTCAGATGTGTAGATTAATGGGACATGTCTCGGTTGGAGCTTCTGACCTCACTATAGTTTCTCAGTCAGCTGAAACCTTATGACATGCATTCAGCTGTAACTTGATAATCTTTCTAAAGGAAAAGATTCAAATCTTTCACTGTGGATTTCATAGAATCATAGAATTGTTAAGGTTGGAAAAGACCTCTGAGATCATCTAGTCCAATCATCAACCCCTCACCCCCCCAAAAAACCAAACCAAAACAAAAAAACAAACCAACAAGAAAAAAAACCCAAACCACCATGTCTGCTAGACCATGTCTTGAAGTACCACATCTAGATGTTTTTTGTTTTTTAGTCACTCCAGGGATGGTGACTCCATCACTTCCCTGGGCAGCCGGTTCCAATGCCTCACCACTCTTTCAGGAAAGAAATTTTTCCTAATATCCAATCTAAACCTCCCCTGACGCAACTTGAGGCCATTTGTTGAGGAAAGTGGATCCAGTGACACTTCTGGGGTCTAAGGAGTAAAAGAATTAAGACCAAGGGAAGTGGGAAGTATTTTCCTTCAAGTTCTTTGGGGCTGTATGCTGTGTTAGATATGCGGCCAGCATCTTGCCCTTCGGTGCTTGGACATGGCCATTATACGACACATTGAAATGATGTACTCAATATTACATCGTGGCATTTTTATATATCCCTTAATGCTATTCAGTAGTTGGAGATAGGTCATCATGTAGTGTGCACCTACAGAGCTCATAGCTTACCTTCAAGGCATTTTTGGGTAACCAGTGATTTAAGGACTGTCTGTCTGCTCTGCTTGTTTTGCTAGCTGTTGGTGGGTGATTTGGAAAATGAGAGCTTGCACAAATTGATGGTTGCTGTCTTGGATGATGTTTGCATGCTGGGATAACTCTAAGCCTCTTCCCATGAGACAATTTTTCCTCAAGATGCTTTCTAGCATGTCTTCTTGCACTTTTTACTCAGAATTGAAAAATGTGTCTCCCTTTAGATGTCTGCAGGCACTGGGAAAGAGTGGCGTGGGTCTTGGCATAGGAATCACATTGTATAGCTCTGCATTTTTTGGGACTTCCTTGTCAAGCGTGAGCAACTTGAAAATCAAATGGCTTCCTCGCCTGGCTTGCTGTTTCTGAGGTCGTATTTTACAGGCAGTGGTTGTAACTCAAGGCCTGCTCTGAGCTTCTCGGAATCGAGGTGAAGCAGTCCCAGCTTCATGAAGCATATGTCTCACGGAGCTGGGGAACCATTCTCCGTTAAACGAATATGGATACAACTGTGGCATCCCACAATGCTGAGTCTTTATGTCCAGTCTTAAAGTGGGGCTCTATCCCTGCCAAAGTGACTTGAAATCTGTCAAAACATTGTGAAGAACAGCTTTCACGTTTGGTGAGGATTGGGCTGGCGAGGTGCAGTGTGACATAATATGTCTTTGCCCTCTGTAATCTTTTACCCCTTCCAACATCCAGGCACACAAGAGCCGATTCAATTCTTAATCTTGGTGTAACGAAACCACCTCGTGGTTTCTGTATTTCGGTTGATCTAAATTGGGATGGCAGGAGTTCTTGAATCCAACAGCTTTAGGCTATTTTAGGTGGTGAAAATCTGCCATTGGCACTATGGAAGGCATTTATAAGTAACAAGCTAATTATGTAAAATGCATGCTGTCCACTTGTTAAGATCTTCTTAAAGTTTCATAATCTAATCAGAATTGGCTATGTATAACACTTGGCTTGTTGTCCCCCTCCCTGCCTTTTTAATGCAACTTAGCTGGATGGATGATCGATACAGGAAGGAAATGCTTTCTTTAATACTGGTTGGTCGAGTGTGCCCCACATACCTTTTTAATACAATGCATAAAGGACTTTTTTTTTTTTTTTAATTACTGAGCACAAATGCATTGCTTTGAAAATGGATGGTATGCAGTCCCGTCCGCTAAGGAGCGCTCGGAATAAAGCTTTGGGTCTTCCTGGGCTCTAGTACTCTGGTTACTATGACTCAGTTCGTATAAACACGATATAGTATCATAAAAAAGATGTGTGTGCTGAAGGAACCAAGTGTTCTGAGGGTATTCACCTGAAGTGTTGGCGAAGGTAGGTTTGGCTGAGGTCCTTGCTGATATTCTGTAGTCCAGTCACCTTCAAAAGGTAAGTGGGGGTCCTGCCAGCAGCACAGGTCTGTTAAAGTCATCTCGGCTATCAGTATCAATTTATTCATCACCTATGATTAGCCACTGTTACAGCATCTGCTGCCTTTCCACAAAACTGTGCATGGATTCAATCCTTTGTGGAAGGGTTGCACCATTCCTATAATGGTGTGGGACCTGGGTCTTTCTTGATGCTGGTGAATGGATGTTGGGAGATTGATGGCAGATGTTCACATTGTTTATTCTTTCCCTCATCCTCTTGCTGGGATAAACTGTGGTGTGAAGGAGTGGTGGTTTAGGGTGCTGGGGGAGATCAAGAGAAAGAGAGCGACGTTGTTCAATGATGGCAGTTAGGGAAGGACCCTGCAGTGCCCTTGCATCTGGAGCAGAAGGCAGTAAGGTTTGTGATGTTGGTTGGCTTCATGGGAACCTGTTCTAGGATACATCAGTGAGAACGTTGTCTCGAGCACTGGTGGTTTATCCTTATCTGATGAGTTCGAAACCTTGGCCAGAGCTAGTTTGCTTAGCTGGAGATCTGACCATTGAAGTTTCATTTGAGGCTTTTGTAAAACCTCAGGACTGCAAAGCTCTTTCAGAAAGACATTCATGAGGCACCTTTTGTCATGGGTTGAACTTCATGCAAGAGCCTTTGAGTATCCTCCTGTTGAGTTTTGCAAGGAATGAACCTTTATGTTGGCAGTGCATTCTGCTGGAGCTCAGAATGAGGATAAACTTGTACCATCCCATCACCATAATCCGTGTCTCGTGCATCCTGCTCTCCCCAGTGCCCAGAAAGTTTGTTTTTTCACCTGTTTAGTTTTTAAACCTGCCATGAGGATAATATGACATTAGAGTGGAAAAGCTATCGCTGTTGTGCAGGGGAGGAATTGCAGAGCCGTAAACTGCTCCCAAAATAGATCAGATGATGTGTCAAACCGCCCAACCATCTAAATACTCCACGAGCTGACCTCCGTGTGATATAAAATCGGGGCTGGGTGAAATGTTTTGAGGGGAGGAGGAGGTGAAAAACCTCTTCTGCCTGAATCTGCACGCTTGTTTCTAGAAGTTGTCATTTGTCCAGAGTTGATTAGGAGCCAGTCTCTGCTTCCAGCTGGGACCTCCAGATCCTGAATATAAAAGCTAGGGCTGGGGGAGGAGGAGGAAGCTCATTCTCCAGTTGTTTTTCTGTCCCAATGAACTCGAGGAGCTCTTAGCATTCGCTGTGCTTCCCTCGGAGGTTGAATGGCACACACCACACGCACCCCCCACCCCAGCTTCTGAGATTTGTGTTGTCTGGAGGGTAACCTTTATTTTCTCTTCACTTGCTGTGCTACTTGAGCGCGTGTGTGTGTGCGCACAGGGCTATCTCCAGGCAGCGAGGGAAGCTGCTGCGTTGGCTAGAAGGAGTTTCTTCCTTGGCTGCCAATCTGTGTGGTCTGGGCAAGGGCAGCTATGTAACTGCAGCATCTGCTGAGAACAGACCGGGCAGTGTTTGGGAGGGACGGCACGATTTATCCGACAGACCGGCTGATGGAGGGGGGGGGGAAGGAAGAGGCCAAGTCCTGCTGCATGATATGCGCTGCAGAGCTGTTAAATTTGGGAGACGGAGGCTTGACAAAAGGGCTGGCTGAGGTGTTAGGGAGACAAATGGGCATTTCATTACGAAGTCAGATGCGTTCCCTGGCAGGGGCGGGTGGGAGAGACTGACACTAACACATGGCCGGCGGCGCCGCCGCTGGAGCCGTGCGAGGCATGCCCACGTCCCGGCGCGCGGAGGGCTGCCGTGGGTGGGAGGCTTGCTGGGGACGCGGAGGTGGGATTGCCAAAACGGAGCGCGGCAGCGATAGCCTCTCCGAGGAGAGAGCAGGATGCTCTGGCTGTACGAGTCCATCAACCCGGTGTTGCAGAGTGGTGGTGTGTGGCATGTCCTTGACGTTGCTGCATCAGTTTTTTTTTGCTGTCCTCCAAAGGCTTGGAAAGCGCAGGTGGGTTAAATGCTGCAGGTGAAGCAAGGTCCTGCAGTGCATCTGACAGGCGCCGGTCTCGGTGCTGAGAACACTACAACTGCCATATGGGGGTGAAACACAGGTTTCTTCAGCCAGGTGTGGGCATCTGGGAAAGCCAAGGAGAAGTGGGACAAGTGATGCGTCTCCTGGTGTGTTCTGCTCGCTCCTGGCAGTCGGTGGTTTAGAGGGTTCCTGAGCCAGAGGCTGCGTTCAATCCCTCATGTTTCATTACCCACCTGGGTGAACCTCCCTTTCCTGAACTTGTCTAATCCCTTTTGGAATCTCTTCAGATTTTTTGGGCTTCACAACATCCGGTGGCAATGAGCCTTGCAGTTTAATGATGCGCTGTTTGGAAAAAAAAAAAAAGGCTCCATTCTTGGAATGTCTAGCACTCTTTTTTTTTCTCTTTTTTTAATGCTGCTCCTGGCCTGAGTCAGCAGGTCTGATCCTTGCATCACCCTGAGGAAAGTGCTCCCTGTGGAGCCCCCAGCCTTGGGCAGATCTTCAGGGCTTGGTTAGGCTTCATGTCGGTAGCTTGAGCCGTAGAGAGCCAGAAGGACAGGTGGGAGATGTTTTGGGAATTGGAACTGCCCTTGTGAAGCAGTGCCCTTACCCCATGTGTGATGCTTTCCGATGCCACCTTTGTAAACCTGCTGGAATAAATATAAAGCAGCAGCAGTGCAAAAAGCGCAACAAACAAAGACCTATGGCGTTTTTTTGGTCCTCTTTGTTTAGATTTCAAATGCTAAATATCCTTTGCTATGTGCAACTCTCCCCAGAGAAGGGAAGCTCCTGAGAAAGACCATGAGGTTGTATTTCCTTTGCTTGTAACAGAAAACCAAAACTATCGCTGCAGGTTTATATTGCAGAGGGCTTTCTGGCTTTTAGGAATTTGGGCGCTGTGGTAGGAGCAGGTGTAACAGAGTTTGCACATGGCTCAACTCTTTGTTTCAAGAAAATCATGCCATTGAGCACCTGGCCTCTTTCCTTTGGTGTACTGTCCTTAAAAGTTGGTATAAATTCTTTTGCTCTATTCCCTCATGTGATCCATTACATCTGTGGTCTTCTCCTGGTCCTCAACCCCCCTAGAAACAATTCAAAAGCAAGGCAGGGCCAGAGGGATGGGTTATGTATATTTTCTGAAACGTGATCTCGAAATGTCCCTTGTTCTCTATGTCATGGAGAGCTCTTAGGCCCAGTTGTAGATTAAAAAGAACTACTCTAACCCCATGTCAGGGATGGAGCTGAGCTGTTTTATACTCAGCAGGGATCTGAGATCCTGGGATGGCAGGATTTTTATCAGTGTAAAAAAAAAAAAAAAAAAAACCGCCCCCCCCCCCCCCCCCACCACGCCA
>VZTL01020374.1:25119-54987 GCA_013400535.1 Scopus umbretta | reverse complement strand
CCGCCCCAAAACCCCTGAACAAATGGAAAAAATCCCCAACAATCAAACCAACGCCCCTACCTTATGGTAGTTTTGCCTTCCTGCTGCAAGGAGGTGTTACTATAGGGCATAGATATGTTGTGCATGTGAGCATCTCTCACCGATTTACCATGGAAAACATTCTGCAAACCTCTCTTTCCTCCCTCCGCAACACGGAGAGCTAAAAAGGCTTAAATGAGCCTGTTATTTTCTTCCTCTGAGCTTATTTCTTCACCGTCTTCCATCGCGTTGCTCCCCACTTACTGCTTCCCTGCACCAAAACTCGCAGCTACACGTTGCCTACGGTCTAGTGGGACCCATGCCAAAAGAAATGATGTTAAGCTGGGGGGGGGGAAATAAAATTAAATAGAAATAAGCAGTGGCCTGGCTATGGAGCAGCAGTGGATTGCAGGGTGGGGGTCCGGGACCTGTCCAGCTGGGGAGGGGGTGCCGGCAGGGGGGTAATTCCTGGCACAGACTGCCAAGGGCAAGGCTAATGCCGTCTTAAATCGGGAGAGAAAGCCCCTGTTGCTGCCTGGCCCGTGCATTCCACTGGCACCGCGGTTCACCGGCCGGTTTTAAGTTGGGTTGAAAATCCTTCGTAAATCTCGCTGATTGTGGTTTCATTCTTGAGAGGATGAAGGGGAGAGGAAACAACCTTCCCCTCCTCTTCTCCCCCTCCTTGCCTCCTTTCTCCACCTCTGCTTGCTCATGGACAAAATGGGTTGTTCCAGTGGAATTGCGTTGCTGGCAGCTCTTGGGGCCAAGCTACCCGGGACCTCCCAGCCAAGGGCAGCTAATAGTCATCGAGTTGTGACAACTGAACATCGCCTCCTCAAAAACCCAGCAGTATTTTCTAAAGGTGGCTTGGTACGGGGAACTGTTCAGCCCGAGCCACAGGAATTGCAAGGGACTGTTGCAAACGCTTGTAGAGCTGGTCCTGATATTTGCCCTCTCCTTGTATCATGTCCATGCCGCTGAATCTTAATGCTGCAGCTCTGATATTTGCCTAAAATAAAAATGTCTTTTGCCCTGGTGGACTGGAAACTTCTTGAATAAGGTTTGTTGTGAGGAGAGGGGGAGACAGGAGGAGAGGTAGTTCAGCCTTGTGGTTCAGGCACACCACCGAGGGCTGAAAGACCCAAATTTGATTCCTGCCTTTGCGGTGGAGTTTCTCTGTGATTGCTTATGCCCTCCTCGCTGGGGGAAGGGAGGCAGAAGGGAAAGCAATGCTTCCTTGCTTCAATGGAGTGCTGTTAGTTGTAATTCACAACCTGGGCAGGTTGTCTGCCTTGCATGGGTGGGAAATGCTGCAGCACCTTGAAGTATTTGCTTGTGGTGCTTCTGGTTGCCACAGTGCAAAAATAGCTGTTCTTCGTGGCACCTTGGTTCCATAGGTCCTGTGCAGGAATGCACCATAACGAGAACATCTCCAGCCTTCCACATCTGAACTGAGTCACATATTCCCTGCTCATTAACTAAAGTATTTTTTCCTTCGGCTGCTAAATTTTGCCCTCATATATGATGTGCCAAACACTTTATTTTTTTGGTAAGTTGTACAGGAGAAGTTGAAGGCATGTTTTGGCAGGAAATTGCATGAAAGCTTATTTATACGTGGAGCAACCATCCTGTATCTGGGAGGCAACCATCTGTGTCTTGCCCCATTCACAGAAAAATCCCTTCTGAACTGATGTGACAACCCCTTTGTAAGGGTGTTGGGGTCCAGCTCTCTTCTCAGTGCAGGACAGCTGGCCGGGGGGTGGTTCCACTTGCTTGGACTGCTGCGTTCAGCAGCCTGGGAGAAATCCTCTGACTTCTGTGTGAACTTCGGCTAAGGCTAAAATGGGAGACTCGGGCATAAATTATCTCTGTGGTAACATCTGGGCCTGAAAAGAGCTTAATGATTTGGGATCAGAGTGGCTGCCGTGAGTGTTAGAAGTATTCAGGAGAGCGGTGTTGGAAAGGGAAGAGCTGGAGATTTGCACCAGCAAATTCTTTCTTCCAGAAGCAGCTGTTATTTCTTTTTGCTGGATGCTGGAAGTAACTCTTGATAGGACCCAAGAGCCTTGCGGGTGTATGTAGCAGGATCCTTACACGTCTCCTTCTCCATCCTCTTGCACAAGATGCTCAGAGCAGAAGAAAGTCCAGAGGAAACCACTATGTGGATCGTTGTATGACTGAAGCCTACAGAATCTACACCTTTTTGTCCAAAAAAAAAAAAGTGAGGGGGGCTGTTACTTGTTGCTTTGCAAGTAGAAGCTGCAGCTGAGATTTGGGCGCTATTGACTAATGAGGAAGACCACATTTGAGGGGTTGCCAGATAAAGAAAACTCTGGGTGTCTGTACCATGCTATTGAGAGGAAGATAAGGACCAAGATAGCAATTGGGACATACCTGTGATGAGAATAGTTGTATTTGTTACTTGAATTTCCAATTTTTATTTATTTTTTGCTTTGTTTAATGGTCTTCAACAGCAAGCCACCCCTGTCTATGGAGAATGGCATGGTAAGCACAAAGCAGAGAGTTGGCTGGGAATGACCTTGAAGGAAAAGAACTAGCACGTGCATAGGGGGCAGTGGTCTGTGGATGATGAGGAGGGGAGGAAGTCTTGCAAAGGGCCAGGATAGCATTTTAGCAAAGCTGGTTTTGATTTCTAGGTTGAGTGTAGGCTGTTTAGCTCTGTCCTGTAAAGCCCTGGATGGTCTACGTTTTCTCAGGCTGGGAGAAACACTTTTCCTCCTGTCACTTTCTTTGACCCCCCACAATGTCACAGGACCGTGCCAGAGGAGATTGGTGGAAAAATTACGCAGAGGAAGGGTTGAGCTAGAAGTGAATAACTCTAACAGCAATCTTCATGAAGGGACTTAACACTTGCTGAGATGGCAGGATATTGTGGAAGCCAAGAAATCCTTGCTGAGGTTTGGAGAATACTTTGCGCTTTTTTTTTTTTGGTAAGGACTTAAGGGGATGTGGGAATTTTTTTTTTTTGCATGTGCGTACATTAGCCAAAGAAGGAAACCTTTGGCTTTGTAGCTCGGAGAATGGCAGAGAATTTTGAAACTAGCATGTGTGGCTTTGGATTTTGTGGTCTAAGCAAGGCAGCAATAGACATGAATGCCTGAATGCTGGGGTGAGCAATGTATCTTGGAGCAAAAATACTCAGTTCTGACTTCGAGGGGTAGAAAGAAAATAGAGAATTATTTAGTGGCAAAGAGGAGAAAGCCTTCTGTGCTCCCAAATTATTTGGGTGTCTGCCAGTGCTTCTGACAGCTCTGGGGAGAGCAGCGCTCAGGTTGGTGAGTGCTCTTCAGATGGTTTCCTCCAAAGGACATTGAGTTAGTGTGAGCACAATGGTGGCACTTGTACTTGTGAACATTTAAGCAACACAGTGCAGAATGGGATAGTTGATTCTTCAATGGCCAACTATTGCTCCAAATATCAAGTCTTCATCACTCACCATGGAATTCAGAGTTTTCTTGGACATTTGGCTTCTTATACTTCAAATACCAATTAGCCTTTGTGGGATGGGGGACCATGGTAAATCAATTTAGGAAAGCTTTTTCACAGTGTGGGAGTGTGATGGTGGGAGAAGGAGGACAACTAAAGGTTGTTGGATGCAAAAAATACAGGCATGGTGTCCAGCATAACTCAGTCTGACTACCTGACTTGTGGAGTCATTAATTTAGGTTTTGCAATGAAGAAGGTTAGTGTTCAAATTGTCAACTTTTCAGAATTTTGTTTAATTATTAGAAGAAAGAAAAGTGGTGGTGGAAAGAGAAGAAAAAGGGTTGGAAAAGTAGCAATACTGCAGGCAAGACATTCATGTAAAAAGTGAAAACGGAATCGGTTTGGTGGTTGTGCAGATGTACCAAAGATAAATCTCTTGACAGAAGGAAGCACCGGGATAGGAATGCAATATTTCAGCAGGCCTATCATTCCAGGTGAGTATAGAAAGTGTTTCCTTGCAGGAAAGCAGCTCACCTTGGCTCGTGTGTCTAGTGGCACTTGTGAAGGAAACTCTTGAGCGTGTCAAAAATGAGTGCACTCACAGGTCTATGCAGGTGCTTTACTTCTGTCCCCCTCAAATTCCCATCAGGAAGATCCCCAGTTAAAATAAAGGGAAATACAGAGACGTCGATGAAAGAGTGGGCTGATGAGGCGATTAAAAACTCTTGACTTCCAAGATGAGCTGAAAGCAGGACCCATTTTGAATTGCCTGTCTGGAAGGGCAATAGTTCCATGGTGCTGCAGATAAAACTTGGCTATGCAGCTATCGGTGTGAGTTGGGCTGTGGCAGGGGCTGCGTCTGGGCTCTCTCGCAAGCCTGGGTGATTGAAGTCTGAACTCCAGAAGAGGAAAGCAATTAGCGATGTTTGACATGAAGTTCACAACTAAGGCAGCCGAATGCCACCAGCGGCGTACGTGCGAACTGGATAGGTCTTGCTATTTACAGCTGGTGATAATAAACCTGCTGGTTTCCTGGCTTCAAGCTAGTGACAGATGGAACGGGAAGGAGATTTGGAAGGATAATGGTGTAAATGATGTTGCAAAGGTTCCTCTCGGCTAGGTGGGTATGGCACTGAGCACCCAGCTCCTTCCTGAGGTCTTGACAGCGCAAGTGTGCCACTCAAAGCAGAAGTCAAGCATGGCGCAGAGAAGATCAGGTCAAAGTCTGAAGCAGAAACAGTCTCTTGACTTTGTAGATTCACATTGATCTCATAAAGGCCAGAGTTCATTTCCAGAGAGTTAAAGCTTCCTGGGTTGTGTGCAATGACCTGTTTGGTCTCTCTCCAGGTTCATAGTGGACAAACACAGCTTCATCTCATACTCAGCCCCCTTGATCCAAAATAATACAATGGCACAGGGTGCTGGCTGGCAGTTTAATCGTAACAGTTGTGCATCAGGTGTGTATAAAATAAAAAAAATGCCCCCTTCTCGAAAAATTTCCTTGGAAGGAACAGCTCCGTCTTTGTGAGGAGCTGAGGAAAGCGTCTGACTCTGACACCGTTGCCTTACGGGACCTCACTCAGCCTAGGTTGCATAAAAGGGCTTTATAGGATTATAAAGGTTCCATGCAGCGGCAGCTCCAAGGCAGCGTTTCAGGTGGGGCACTGGCTCTCCCTGTGCTTGTTTATTATTGATGCCACGCTCCGAAAAGTGCCACCTCACCCTTCTTCCTGGGGCTGCTGGAACGCCTGTGCAGAGCTAAGGCTGCTGCATCGGTGTCCCCCCCTGCTGAAATGGGCGCCCATCCAGTGCTGGGGAGGGAAAATGTATGTGTGTGTGCGCACACGTCTGCTGCTTTTGCTCATAGAGGTCTTCACCTGGAAGAGCTTCGTTGTTTGTTGGCTAGGAAAAGCCCCTTTCCCCTAAATTTATTCCTTGTCTTGCTCTGGAGGTGCTTTCCTAACTCACTTGCTTTGCTCTAATTCAGACCAGCATGAAAACCAGTAAGATTAGTCTGAGCAGTAAGCCAGGCGGTGATGGATGTGTCTCTGTTCAGCATGCCTGTTGCCTGACTTGTTTTTCACTGGTTTGGCTTTTCATCTCCCCTTTTCTCTAGTGGGTGAGGACAGGGCAGAGCTGGGTCAGGAAACGGGAGGTGGAGAAAGGTGTTCTTCTGCCTTTCCTTGTAAGAACATCGTGTTGGTGTCGTGTCTTTGGGTTGCTTTCTTGGGAAGGGATGAAGTTGGTGTCCGCGTGCTGGCCCAGCTTTCTCAGCTCACCATGGGTGCTACCCTTGGATCGCAGACAGCGGAGCTGGTGAACTTCTACCCAAGCCTTTTGTACAGAGTGGTGAAAATGGACACTGCTCACAACTGGTCCATTTAATCCTTCCATTTTTTATTGCTTCCCAGCACTTTCCATCCCCTAGTTCTAAGTGGCTGCAAGAAGCCTGTCCTCTGGCTTTGTGCAGTCCCATGAATCCTATTTTCTACCTTCCCCCTATCCCTGGCTCTCTTTATGGTGTTTTTATTTAGGTCACTTATTGGGACTCACTTTGGAGATACATGCAATTGGGCTGTGCTATCAGCAACTACACGTTGGAGTTTCTCAAAGCCAAGCACCTAAGGGGGAGGAGGGTGGGGAAGGGGTTCAAAATCGCCAATTGCTCTGCCGAAATCTTAGCTGTAGGATCAATTCCTGTATCCCTCTTCACTGTGATAGCCACCTGCTACATGGTACTTAGAGCTTATGTTTTCCAGAACATCTAGCTGAACAGTACTTGCTCAGTCAGAAGGGTAAACTGGAGAGGGGGAGCTGTAGAAAAATGGTTTGATGTGTGTCTCTCTCCTTTGCCAGCTGAGGATATCTCTTGCATCAACTGTGAAAGCTTGCAGAAATGAACCTTCAGAGCAGAAGTATTGATGAAGGCCAGGAACAAATGTCCTGGAGATTCTCTTTACTACTGTGAAGCTCAGACCAAGCCACGTTTCTCATGATCAAGCTCGCTTGGAGCTTCAGTTAATGAGGCACCAGGGCTGGGTGATGTCCCATCTTCTCGGGGGGCAGTCAAGTCCATACTCTGTCCCAGTCCAGACAGAGCAAAAACATAAGGGTTAACATTTGTCAGTGCTTCAGATGGAGCTTGCTGTTTGGCCTTTTGGATATTTTTATCATTTTGGGGGAGCAGAATTTGGGGAAAAAAAACCTATTTTTTTTCTTTTTTTGAAACTTGAACTGGTTACACTAGCTTTCCATTTTCCCACAAATCACTCTGACTAAATTTTTGCTATTGCAGGTTTTTTTTTTCTTGAAATCCTAATACTTTTGATAGTAACTGAGGGAGAACATTTCCCTGCCCATATCTGTTCTCCTGAAAAAAACCAACCAAACAAAAAAACAACCCTCACCCAACAAAACCCAACCAAACCCAGCAATATTTTTTCTCATCTCATTAAATCATCACTAATGACTGGGTCTGTATGGGATGTGGCTGTGGCTCAGGTCAGGGTTTCGTGGCTGTTGTGCAAGCGGGTTTGGGAGTTAAAGCATCCTAGCTGCTTGCCCTCTGGGACTGTGCTCCTGGCACAATGCATCCCACTGATTAGAGAGAAATCTTCATTAAAGAAAGACACGATGCAGCACTGCTCCTGTAGGACAGGTGGGGGTGTAAAGGGTTTCCAGGATCCGTCTGCATTCAGCAAAGGGATGAGCGTGTGCTCCCCTCCTGTGCCCACCACCCCATTTACCCCCGTGGTCCGGTGCTGATGGGGACGTCTGCGCCTGTGACCCATCCTCGCCTCTGCGGGACTGCAATGTTCCGGCGTGTTTTCCATTCTGGCTTTAAGCAATTCTTCCTCTTTGGCTGTGGGAAACGTGTCTTCGGGTCCCTCGAAACCCTACGGAGTGATTCCCATCGACTGCGCGGACCGGCACCTGGCTGGAGAAGGGCAGAGCCAGGAGAGTGGGGTGCGGGCAGCCTGGCCAACAAAACCTCTCCTGAGCCCAGCAGATGTTCCTGCAGCCTCTCCGCTCCCCGGGGCCGATGCCAGCCTGGTCCTTTTCCAGCAGCTCGTCACT
Organism: Scopus umbretta; assembly: GCA_013400535.1. Classification (NCBI taxonomy): domain Eukaryota; kingdom Metazoa; phylum Chordata; class Aves; order Pelecaniformes; family Scopidae; genus Scopus; species Scopus umbretta. The sequence goes on along the minus strand of VZTL01020374.1, from coordinate 47,445 downwards.
TGACACCGGGAACAGTACGCTGGCTTCTTTTGTTGCACATTGTAGAGTCAAGGACCTTGTGCTCGGAGAAAGTAGGGGAGGGGAGAAGGCAATGGGACACGTATCTCTTCAGGTCATTTTTTCTTTTTTTTTTTTTTTAGGTTCTGAGCTTGTTCACCCTTGTAAAAGCTTTTGGCAGTATTGCCTGAAAAGCGTATCCTGCTTTCAAGCCTCAGGCTGTGGCTTGCTGGGTTTTATGTAAGGATCTCTCCTGCTGAGGGCAGGGTGTCTGTACGTGCTTTCTTGGTGTGTCTCTTGGGGTCTGCTGGGACGAATAACCCTCTGTCACTTCCCAAGCTGGTTCTGGCTCTGCTTGACGTGCTAAAATGTTTTGTTTTGCTGGGTGGTTTTGGTTTTTTTTTTTGGTTTATGCACAGGAGAGTCACTGTAGTGGTCTTGTGGTTTTGCTAGTTTCCCAAGTTCATGCAGTTAGGTACCTTTAATTATTTCTTCTCTGTTTCAGTTTTCAACACAGTCCTGTGATGGAGATTGCCAAGGTCTTATGTCCAAACCAGCTCTGTGAGAGCTGGTAGAGAACATAAATCCAAATAGAGAACATAAATCCAAATAGTGCTTCTTACCCTTCTCCTCCTGCTCCCACCTTGCACGCACACGAGGCAGAGCCTTGCTGTAAAATCACTCCTTGTCCGGGCATCAGCAGATCCACCTGGGTGCTCAGCTGGGGAAAGCCCGACCCCCATGGCCCTCATTTCTACCACGGGCTGTATTTCTCTGTCCTCACCACTGCGCCCATCTGTTCTTCTGCAGGCTGACGGGGAACGAACCCCTGACCATCCTCCCTCTGACCTCAGAAATGGAGGAAGCTGCCGTCAAAGCCCACTACAAAGTCTGTGACCGCCTGAAGCTGGAGAAGAAGCAGCGCAGGATGTGCCGGCGGGACCCCGGCGTGGCCGAGACCCTGATGGAGGCCATCAGCATGAGTGCTCTGGAGTGCCAGTATCAGTTCCGTTTCGAGCGCTGGAACTGCACTCTTGAGGGTCGCTACCGGGCCAGCTTGCTAAAGAGAGGTGAGCGGAGTCGGGGGGTCTTGGGCAGGGGTGCTGGCACCCCCCGTACCCATCGGCTTCCCTGGCGTGTTGCAGAGTGGTCATCCTGGTGCATCCTTTGCCAGGAGTGGGTCACCACCTCCCCAGAGGTCCGAAGAGAGCTTGTAGAAGGTAAAGACAAAACCAGGCTCAGCTCATCCATGAAAAGCGTACAGCAGGCAAAGGATGTGCTCCACGGCAGTAACTTGTGCGCTTTTGTGCTAGCGAAGCAAGCCCTGTCCACCTCCCACTGCTGGCCATGGCCCCTCTCCTTGGAGCCTGGAGATGCTCGTGAGTGTGTCTGCAGCCAGTAGCTATGGCTGCTCCTCAATTCTGCTGGAAGTTGAGCCGTTGCTGGAGGGGAAGGCGTCCCCTCTTTTTTTTAGTTGGGTGTTGTTTTTTTTTTTTTCCTATTTATTATGTCAACCTTTCCTGAAAGAAACTGAGAAAATGCCTTGTTAAGGGAAATAAGGCAAAACAACATTCTGTGCTGCTCTGTGGGGGCAAGGGGAGCCCTATCATAGCGCAAGGCAAAACCTGCAAATGTTTGTGTATCCTGCTACTGCTCTACCCAGGGAAAAGCTCCCTGGACGTGACCGGTGGGTAATTCCCACACCCCTTCCCAGCAGCTCAGGTGGAGGATGACCAGAGGCAGAGGAGGGAGTATTCAAGGAGCAGGTGGCATTTTTATCTCCTTCCTTTGTGCTACCTCATACAGTCCACTTTCCTGCCCACTCCTAGGAAAATCCCGTTCTTATTTCTGGACTGAAGCAGGACCATTTCACAGGTAGCTTGCATGGGTCTCAAGCTTTAGCGACTTCCAGAAAGTCCCACGCTCAGCGATGGAGCTGCACCTAGAAACCCAGGGTCTGATGTGTTCAAAGATAAGAACAGAGGTTTGCAAACTACCCTCCCTTGCTAATTAGTGAGAAGGAGTAATTCAGAAGCTCTGGGGCTTAACTAATGCACTGTCACTGACTGCGGTGGAAACAAGGAAAGTCCTGATGAAACCCAAGAGGTCCAGCCAGAGCTGCAAGATACTTAAAAATATCCCTGCATGCCAGAGGAGTCCCTGGATTAGTGGTGCCTTGGGAAAGCCAAGCACTTTCTCATGCTGACACCTGGAGGCCACAGCTTGTTCCTTCAGATGGGCCTGCCCCCATGGGCAGCACTCCGTGAGGGGTATTTCAAAGCAGCCTGGAGTTGAGCTGCCTTAAAACACCATGGAGAACCACCCCCCCGGCCTTTGTCAGGACCCTGTGTAATAAATGGTAGCTCTGAGGGTAGCAAGGCTCTGCCTGCTGTCTCATTCTTCCATGCTTTATGCCCCTGCAGCATCTCCGCTCTCCACCGATGCTGTAAATCCTTCAGATGTTGTTCCTGCGGGATAACACACTGCCCTGTAAATCTTTCTCCTCCTCTCCGGGAGCTGCTGGTTCCTGGTTCAGCATTGCAGCAAGTGATACCCCAGGGTAAAGGGGCACATGCATCACCCACCGAGACAGCTATTCAAATACGTTGTTGTGGGCTTGCTGCTTCTCCTCCAGGACCATTACAGCTTTTTGAGGAGAGGAGAGGAAAAAAAAAAAAAAAGGGGGGGGGGGGAAGAAAAAAACCCAACTAACCCACATTTCACTTAAAAATTTCTCCCTCCATTTTGACATTTGGTCACCAGAACAGCCTGGCTGCTGGTTTGCAACTTGGGCTGATGCCGCCCGTTTCTTAAAATAACGGGGGGATTGTTTAAGGGACTTGTTATCCTCTTTGGATACTTGTGAACAATTTTGGAAATGGCTGAAACTGGATAGCTGCGGGTGGCAGGCTGTCGATGCACTGGGGGTTAGAATGCCTGCATTGATTTAAAGCTCATTATCTTGTTACAAAATATCTTGGTGCAATCAAATAGTGCGTGGCGGAGATGGCTTTAAATCTGGCCAGAGCCAAATGTCACATGGACTTGCTTGGAAGCTGCCTGAGCTGCCTGCGGGCGAGATGATACCCGTGCTGATGGGCACCGGGAATTTGCAAGGCTTTCGGTGATGGAGAATGGGAGGAGTAGAGCCGAAGCTGATGGGGAGATTGATGACGGAGGAGGAGAACCTGGCAAATGAACCATTCCTCCTGGCTTTCTGTCAAACCTGGTATGCGTTGTGGTTGCATGGCACTGACTTTCTGCTGAGACTTCACAACCACTCTGAATTCAGTGCTTTAAACCAGAAGGCCTTCCAGCAGGTTGTAGACCTGGGCCTGTCTACTAAACTGGACCACATCCACACTGTTTGTTGACAGTTGCAGTGTCTCAGGCTCTCAGAGGAGAATTTGCGTGCCCTATTCCATTGAGGCCCTTCTGCTAGCACACTGGTGCATCTCCATTTCATAACACCAAGTAGTAGTGGTGGCAAGAGGCCAATTCTACAAGCCAGGAGCATGGAGGCTTGGGAGCATCTCTCTTGAGCAGTGGCATCCCTCTGACAGGCATGTGGGCAGGCTGACCTAGGGTGTAACCTAGAAAAAGCTGAACTAGCCTACAAAAGAAGCAAGCTGCTTAGAAGGCATTTTCTAGCCAGAGGAGTTCACTGGTCTGCACACACATGAGTGTTTGTTGTGTGAATTAAGTAAAGAATTCTCCCACCACTCCTAATGAGAGAGTTTGCAATGCTAAAGATGTTTCTGGGGTGCCAGAGGACATGGTCTAATTTCAGGGAGAAAACAAAACTCCAAATCCAGTTTCTCAACCCTGAGCACTCTTAATGGTGTCATCAGCGAGTGTGGAGTTGAGCCTTTTTTATTTTAACCTTCCTTTCAGTGAGGGAGAAGTTCCCACTCTTTCCCAGGTGAGCAGTGGAATGGTCGTACAATTCCTACTACAGTGTGGTTTGAGTCAGACCCCTTGGGAGGACCAAACCTCCATCCTCTGGACTGGATTTTCATTAGTCTTCTGCTGAAGTTCAGCATTGTGCACCTGGGAGTGCTTTGGGAAGGCAGGCTCTGGGGATGGCCAGGGTAGTGCCCCATGAGCTTGCTTGGACTTCCATGAACCTCCCAAGGAACAGTTCCAAAAATGACCTGGCAGTGTCTCTGCATGTCCTTGGTTGACACACCAGCTTACAGATATATCCACTACTGTCACCATCCACTTGTGTTATTTTTGAGTGGGGGATTTCTTGAGTCGGATCCAAAGCTGTTCTGGAATTGCATCTCAAATATGCAGTCGTTTATGGCTTCCATAGCTGGAGAACGAGGAGCTATAAATACTGGCATGTTTGCTTTTTATTTCTGGCTTTTAAGATTTGGATCAAAATCATGGGTGTCTCTGGGCCTCAGTTTACCTATTGGGGGGAGCAGATGTGGTTGCATCCCTGCAGGTGAGCATGGAGGTTTAAAAAAAAAAAAAAGGTTGTGTGAAAGGTTTGAGGTGTAAACTGCTTTTTGAGGTATTTGAGTGAGGTGCTGTGTTGGGTGACAGGCCGGCTACTGTGTGCTTCCCAGCCCTCAGGTACCTTCTGTTACCAATTTGGTTGGACTGGTGTAGGACCCAGTGATTTTTTTTCCATGGGGAGAGGGAAGAACAAGGAACACTCGTGGCTTCTCCTCCAACCAGCAGACTGGAAATCTATGATGGGTTCCTGCTAGTTGGTGTCCCCTTGGTAGCAGTATTGCTGTGCCATGGTGATGGCCTGTCCAACTCTTGCTCACCTCTTTCTGTTTTCAGGCAGAGACTGTCTGCAGACTGACAGATACAGAGCTGGCCAGATTTCATTTGCATTCTTGAATCCTGGCTCGTACCACCTCTATCCATCATTCCTTGCTCTCCGCTGTGTCCCCTCCACCGTCAGTGATGCACATAGAGCTTGGCATGCTTTGACGTTGCCTAAACTCAAGGCGTTGCCTTGATTTCCTCTTCTTTTTCCTTTTGTAATCCTAGCTTCAGCTGCAATTAAATCGGCTGCCTCCTCTCTCCTGCAGGTTTTAAGGAGACAGCCTTCTTGTATGCTATCTCCTCTGCGGGGCTGACACACGCCATGGCCAAGGCATGCAGCGCGGGGCGGATGGAGCGTTGCACCTGCGATGAGGCCCCCGACCTGGAGAACCGTGAGGCTTGGCAGTGGGGCGGCTGCGGGGACAACCTGAAATACAGCAACAAGTTCGTCAAGGAGTTCCTGGGGAGGAAGCCCAACAAGGACCTGCGAGCCAGGGTGGACTTTCACAATAACCTCGTGGGCATGAAGGTGTGTTGCAGACTGCTCGGGGTAGGGGTTCAAGCTGTGGTGGGGTTTGTGGGGGCAATAAGGTACTGCATTTGGGTGTGGAAACAGGACTGTTGGATGCAAAACGCATGGAGTGATCCTTCTGTTGGAGGGTTGAAATCTCAATTATGGAACTACGCTCTGGTTTTGTTGCTGTGCTTCAAGAGTTGCACAGAATCGTTGGAGAGAAACCAGAAGGAAAGGATCGGGACTGTCCAGGCCTAGAAAACATGAGCTGGGGGAACCACTGCTGGCTTTCCACAGGGAGGAGAGGGTCTTACACTGCAAAGGGATGGAAAGGCAGGTTCTCTAGGCGTATGTGAGGGTAGGACAAGGAGGAAGGGATTTACGCTGCTGCAAGACAGGTTGAGGGTTGCTTTTCTTGCAGTAGTTCATTAGAGCATGGATAGTGTAGCATGTCCATAGCTAGTTGGTTTGTTTTTTTTTTTAAAACTGGCTGGACAGACATCTGGCAGGGAATCAGGGTGGAGATACTCCTCTCTGACCTCAGCCTTATTTTCTGTCAGCCTTCCACTCCACCTAGAGCTGCTGGGTTTGCAGCTGACAGTGCTGGTGTGTGTAGTCCCTCTTTTTTTTTTTCCCCCCCTGTTCTTTTTTCTTCTCCAATCCTTATCCTCTCAGCTGGAAGGCTCTCTGCTCTTCACCCCATGTTCCTCCCATGAGGCTTTACCCTCCTGCCTGGGGGCCTCCCTGCAGAACTGGTGAAAGGGACAAAAGTGTCTTCAATTGCCGGGTCATCTCAGCGAATGAAGGGGGGAAAGGAGGGGGCTTTCCACCTTCTCCTGTAATCTGCTTGGCCGTACCTAGCCTAGAGTTGCTCAAACACGAAAATCCCTCAGATTGGCCAGCACAGGTGCCTAGGATCAGTGTTTCATTGCGCCAACCTCGAAGGGGGACATACTGTAAGGTTATAAATAGCCCTCAAGCCTTGTTATTGTCAGTGTGATTGGATGGAGGGTTGGGGCTGGGATGGGGGACCTGGGTCTCCAGTTTCCCAGGCAAATGCAGCCCAGCCAGTTGTGCATTCTAGGAATCGCCACCCCAGCTCAGTTGTTCCTGTGCGTATGCACAAAATGTCATTCCTCGCGACAGAGTCGGGGCATCGGAGAAAGCCACCAGCGAGTGCTGGCCAGCAAAAAGTCTCCCCCTCTCCCCACTACCAGATGCTCCTAGATAGCGCTGACATCAGGATTAGAAATATCCTGGATTTAGCTGGTGTCTGGCTTTGGCTGACAGCTTTTCTGCCTCTGGATTAAAAGGCTCAGTGCCTCTGAACTCCTGTTGCAGCTCTTTGGCATATGAAACAGGCTTTGCAGGGTGATGAAATTTGTTTTAATCCTTGTGGTTGGTGGTTCTCAAGGGCCTGTCCCAACTCTTTGGAACTGGCTGCGTAGCAGATGGAAGTAAAAATGGAGAAAGTGGTCCATGGAGGCTGTGATTTCATGCTGGAGACTGCTGTGAGATGTCCCTGCTCTCCTCCCTGTCCCGAGTCATATAATACGGTCTTGTCAAACCTACAAGGCTGTGGCTTTAGGTGCCGTTGACATGTTCTTGTTACTCCATGAGTATCTCCTCCCAGCGGTGGTGGGGCTAAAAAAACTTGCCCAAGGGACTTGACCTAACTCCCAGTGCTCTCCACTCCAGTAGCTGCACTCAGGGTGCCCATAAAGCTGAGACTCAGTCTTGGATTTAGGTTAGGTGTCCTTATCTGCCATCTCTGCTCTACACTGTCTATGTGACTTTGAGCTAAATGAAGTCCAAGGATGAGCTGGTGAGAGTGAATCTCCCCTTTCTTGTCCTGATCCCACTGTGAGTTAGTTCCCAGGGGCAGGGGGGGATGTCAGGGACTCTTTTGCATCCTCTGTCTCCACTTTACTTGGCACAGTCAGTCTCTGGTCATTGGCAGTGATTTCTAAGCACTGGTGTAATATCTGCAGCTAAACAGCTGAGTAACAGTTGTGACGGTTGTCCAGACACTGAAAGCCCTCATGGCAATCCAAGTCAAAGACCTTTGCTGCAGGTCAGTGATCTGGTGTTCCTATTTTTGTCCACCCACACCGTGTCTGTTGAGTTGGTGTTGCTGTCTGACAGCTTTCCTTGCCTATTTGCAGCAGCAGTTGAAATGACTTCCCTATTTATGCTCATAGAATAATTGTACCTTAGTCTGGTGGAAAGGCAAGCCAAGCAGCCCGCCAGATTCACAACATCACCGTGAAGCCAGGCGGAGAACAAGTGAACTGCATGTTGAGAAGGAAGCTTGTAGGAGGATGGTGGTTCATTGTCAGGAGAACACATGTCTATATAGTCCAGATATGTGGACCTAAACCACTGGCACAATATGGTGCCATTAAGAAGATGATGACAGATGTTATCAAGTCAGAGATGAGGACTCAGGCTGACTTTGTAACTGCAAGGTCAAAACTGGCAAAGCTTGCTTAAGATTTCAAATTATTGAAACTGATCTGAAGCCTGAGCTTTGAACTTCTTGGTGTGGTTGATGGATTGTTGCCTCTGACATTGCTTACACCTGGGTGTAGATTAATACCAGGTTCAGTCTGCTTCTTTCCTCCTGGTCCTGCTGCCAGTGCAGCGTTGGTGGATAAGAGTTGCTCAGCAGGAAGTACTAGGTTCCTTTGCTAAATTTATTGATATTTTCCTTGATGAAGGTAGTGGGTTAAATATGAAACTCAGCATGTTTCCTCTACTTGTCTTTCTCCAAAGAAGCTGCCCATCAGCTAACTGCTGCCTTACAGACTTTCCAACCATTGGCTAGCAAGAGATGCTAATCTGGTGGCTATCATGGTCTGAAACCACTTTGAACTAACCCAGTTTGGTTATTGGGGCAGTAACTCACGTTGGTTTGACTTGATGTGAATCAAATGCAATATAGGAGTGCAGATAGCCTTGACTTGTGCCACTTTGGAACTGAACAATTTTGAACCCGAGCTCTCATTATATAACTAAGATGCTTTTATGGCCCGTAATGTGTTACGTGTTGCTGTGAGTTCCAAAAAGGTGATTATGGTCATTGTCAGCAGGAGCCGAGATGCAAACTGAATGCCTTTCCCAAGGTTATGCAGCAAGCTGATGATGGAGCAGGAGACTGAAGCCAGTTCTCCTGAATTCCTGCTCAGCACCCGCTGTGTCTTTCCCCTAACCAAACCGCAGATTTTATGTCTATTAGTGAAGCCACACGTGCATGAACTGAAACCTTTGCTGCTGTACTACAGGCTGCTTTGGATTCGGCTGAGAAGGGGCAAAGACTTTCTTTTCCAGTACTTGGTTTTGCTACGGGAGCTTGCTGAGTTGCCAGCCTACGCTGGTGTACTTACGGCGTACGTATGGATGTTCCTCAGTGAACGCGCACATGGAGCGGAGGAATATCTGTTAAAGATACAGCACAAGCTTGGTGGTCTCTCACTGATCCTTAACAACATACAATCCTTTCCATCTAATTACTCCCAACCCTGGCAAAATGGATAAATGGTCCCTTGAGTCCCGGCACAAGAAGGACCTGTGCTTAATTGACTGATTTGGCAACCCACCCCATACCCTTCTGGTCAGCGGGGCAGTTTCTCCATGGTGTCACGCTAGTAAATAATCTGCGTATTTCTACGAGGGTGACATTATCCTATCCCGCCTAGTTTTAGTGTCTCTTGGTAGGCGTTCTCATTTACTTATTATTTTACTTCTGTTTTTTTGTTTACAACCTTGATGGGCTGGCTGTAATTTTGCCGCCACCAATGAAATAATCGCCGAACATGTTGTGCCTGTGATGGCTCACAAAGTTATATGATATGACCTCAATCGCTAATGAAAGGGCGAGCTTGTCTAGTGTGAGGATGAGGTAATTAGACCAGGACTTCTCCAGCCTTCGCTTTATTGAAAAGTAGGAGCTCTGAATAGACCACTTATTAAAAAAGCAATTTCCCTTCCTTTGCCAAATCTACTCTCGCTCATTCAGCTATTCTTTCAGAGGGGTCTTGGGTAGAGAGGGTGCGTGCTGGGGGGAGTTGTGGGTATGTGTCAAGGGGATGGGGAGCAGTGGTGGTGAGAGAAGTCAACTGCATTAAAGCTCCATTGCCAGCAACGACGTTTCTTGATTCTATTAAATGAAGCACAGGCAGCCTTGCTAAAGCTCTCTTCTATATATCCCCCCCGCCTTTTTTTCCCCCCCCTTGTACACACAAGTGCAGCCCTCTTTTGTAACCCATTAATGAAAAGTCGGAATATTAGAGCACTCAATTAGTTCCACTGGGCTTGAGTAAGTGATGTTTTAATTAAATTTGCCCAGTTTCTCAGCAAAGTATCATTAAACATGACTTTCCAACTCCCTCTCTGGAGCGTTGCTAAGTTTCTTAATCCCAGGAGTGCTGACCTCTTCCAGAGGTATGTCTGGTCAAGCATGTCTTACAGATCCAAGGGGCACTATTAAAGGGGGCTGCTGTTACCCAAGGAAAAAAAAAAAAAATTGTCACGTTCTCATTCCCTTTTCCCTTTATCCTTCCAGAAGGAGGGACACAAGTAAGCCTTTGGCCTCAGGACCCTGAATCAAGAGTATAACCACAGTCTGCTTGAGAACCAAAAGTGTTTAGTGCAAAACTATGGGAGGGCAGAAATGGAGAACAGGAAAATTCCTCCCCCCGAAAGGTCTCTTTTTAGGCAATGTTCCCCTTTGAAACTGGTTCCCTTCATGAGGCTTCCTCAGTTGTTTTCACACAATATTAACCCATATGTCTTGGTCTGCGCAGACTACGTGCACATTTCTGAAGGATCCATGTCACCCTTGTTGCTGTAGGGTTCAAGTCCAGACCCATCCTGAGACATGTTATGCCTGCATCTCTGAAACCACGTGGATTGCTCTGGAGAGGACAGTGGGCGGTGCATGGACTTTTCTTTGCTGAGGGCTTGCTTGTTTTGGAAGTCCATGCAAGGAATGGCTTTTCCCCTTAGGCGGTGCTGGCAGGGATCTATCTCAAGAGCTGAGCGTGCCTCTTGCGCTGGAGACGGACTCTCCGTATCGGGTAGATGTTTGCCCAGCTATCATCTGTCTGAGGAACTTCATGAGCTATCACGTAACATGTTATCAGAGCATACCACCCTCTTCATTTCTGTATCTCCATTTTACAGAGGGGAAATTGAGACCCAGAAAGATTTAGTGACTTACTAAAGGTCACACACAGGCATAGCAAAGCAGAGACTTGCACCCTGGTCTCCTGTTGCAGAGACAGTGTTTACAAGCACTGCCCATCCTGGCTCGCTGGGTTCCTACTAGCAAACACAATTCCCGTCAAACTTCAGAGTTTGAACAGGCGAGCTTAAATGCCAATCCCTCTGTTTTTCTGCACCCTGAAAAAATGTAATAATTGCTCCTTTTGATGAGACAAAACCGTATGAGTTTACTAACACAGTTGGTGAATGGAAAAAAGAGACCTAATGCATCCTTTAGGCAGTTTCTTTAGGGGGTGCATTTGCAGTGAGAAATCCAGCATCACACTTTTACCGAGGTTTGAATCAAACCTAGCCGAGAGCCCCCTCTCTGAGGCTAGCTCTTGGCTTTGTATGGACAGAGCAGCTTGCAGGGCCACTACTAGTATTAATTGCTCCAGGTTATGACAGGTAGGAACGCATAAGCATGCACTCTGGATTTTCCCCTTCTTTCAGGCTGAGATTGGCTCAGCCAAAATCTTTCTAAAGCCTGGAAATCAACACCCTGGAAAAAATTGCTTGCTGTGTCCCATAAGCGATTGCAGTTAGCTGTTTATGCGGAGCTTTCTTAACATGTGAAGCGCACTAGGAATACTGAAGGGGGGGAAATACTTTTAAAGGTCTCAATTTAAAGTAGGGTTATGTTATTGTATATTTAAGTGTTTGTATTTGAATGCATATTTTACTAAAATATGAGTGTTCGTATTTTTAAAGGAGGAAGGGTAGTGGAAAGGGAAAACTGTTCTGAAAAAACAGTTTGAGAATGGGCTAAAAAGAAGGTTTTGTTTTTTTTAACAAGATAAAAAAAAAAGGGAAGGAAAAAGAAAAGAAAACTTCTAAGGATCTGTGAAACTTTCATAATTCAACTGATGGCGGTGGGCAGTGTTAAGGGACGAGTCTGGTCTAGTCGTTTGGGCACTGAAGAAATGAGGATCGTGGCTGCTGTCCAAACAAACATTAATACTTAAGATGAGAGAATAACTAAGCCTATTTAAATTGAAGAAGGGCATGTATATAGAGGATGGAGAGATTTGATTTGCACAGAAGCATCCCAAGGCCCTTTCTGAAGTAAGACAAGACGAGGGCAGGCTTTCTCCTGGATGAGAGGTTCATCTGCTCCTTCCTCTCCCCCAAACCATAGCAAATGGTTTGAAGCCTTGGAGCGGCAGACCAGCCATGACGACAGCGGAGCTCTAACCGAGGAATTCCCACGGCTGTGCGTCCGCTTCGGACTGCTGCTGCCCAGACAAGAGTTGTCTGAAAACCACCGCCAGAGCCCCGTGACCCAGCTGGGAATGAATGGGAATCTGTCCTCAGCGTTTCAGCTAAAACACTGAGAAATTGTGTGTTGCAGCATGTCTGAGACTGATCATTACGGGGGCACTTAGTCTGAGCTTCGTAGCGAACCATTGTTGTGAGGAAGGATTACATGTTGCATAGCAATGCTCTGCTGTGATCCCTTTTCCCTATGGCTCTTGTAAAGCCATTTGGGCAGGCAGTCCTGCAGTGCTATCTAGTTTCCTCTTAGCAGCAAGCACCAGTAAAGACGGTTCAGTCTTGCTCTATCATAATTTTCTTCATTGTGCCTTTGTCAGTATTTGGTATTCTCATGACAAGATCAATGGGAGTTTGTGTTCCTAAGTCAAATGAACTAATTTGCTTAAAGAGCTTTATTTTCCTCCCAAACTGCTCTCCTATTTGTGAGACTACAAGACCAGGTGGTTGTTCAGAGGAGAGTGGGAGGGCGTAACTTCAATGTGTGATGCTGTCCCTGATCCACTGATTGTCTGTCTTCAACTTTGCTTTCATGGTAGAAGCTCTTTGCAGCATATTACACAATAAGGACTCAAGTGCGTGCTTGTGTTGTTACTCCTGAGTTACTATGGCTCTGGTGTGTGGTAGCGATGGTGTTTAGCCCATGGGGAGCATGAAATGTTTTGTGCTTTGGATTGTGTTGCTTCACAAGATAGAAGCATGCATGAGGTGAATTACCATGGTGTAGATGAAATATGATTATTAAATAGGGGGTGAGGCTGTGTGTGTTCAAGAGAAGTTCAAGTCTATGTAGGTCAGAGACAGATCAGGCTCTGAACTGTGATGTGCCTTGAGAAGAAAACAGGAGCTACCTATGGCTCTTGAAATGATAAGCTTGTGTTAAAGTCTTATTCTGCCTTGTGTACCCTAGACTTTTTGGTAATAAAAGCTAAGCTGCTCTCTCCTGGAAGTCCCTCTGGGTTTGAAAGGATGATCCAGACTCTTACCCATTTGTCCCAGGGCCCAGCCAGGAAAGGTTTCTCCAACATTTCAGCCTGCTGACTTGGATAAGTCTTGCTCTGCTTCCTGGAGGAGTGAGGTGGATTTGAGTGTCTCTGACAGGAGCCTGCAACAAGAGGAAGAAGGTCTTTGTGGAAGCTGGGGAACGAGACGGGAAACAGAAGGGCTTTGCCAAGATTCGTTTTGGCTCGTGGGTGGTTAGGGGCTGTAGGCAACAGCTCTCCATCGTGCGTTGCCTGGAGTAGCTGCATCATGACTGACAGCAGCAGGGGAGGCTGGCTGGGGAAGAAATTCTAGGATTTTTACTATAGCTGCCTCATAACCTTCTTGAGCCCTTCCTGGCCCTTCAAGGAGAAGGTTTACAGGGCAATTGGGATGCACCACGCTTGCACAGTGGCTATATGAAAATGCACGTGCTGGATTTCATGAACTGGTGCATTCATAAGAACGCAGACAACGGAAAGCTTTTATGCTTTGGTCCATCAGTGCACGACATCTAAGCTGTCCTAGCCACTGATTATCAAGGAGCTAGAAGTGGGTCAGGAAAAAAAACAGGCTGGGATTTGTTAGGGCCTTTGTCTATCCCTGTTTAAACTCAGACAAGGAGAATAGGATTCATCTACCTAAATATATGCATTGGTGCATATGCAAAGGTCACACCCTTTGTGACCTTTATGCTCCTGGAGGTTCAGCTGGTGATGAAGTGCAACATTTCACAGTACCTCAAATAATGCTAGATGCTGCTATTTAGGCACCTGAATTTGTCCTAGAGGGTGGGATTCCACTCAGTTGAAGATATCTAAAGTGCCTCTGTGTGAGCCAGGTCCCTAGGCTCCTGTTAGTGAGTGGAGATGTGGTCAGCACAGTTGGTGGAGCCTGGAGAGCTGTTCAGCTGAGCATGTGCAGGTGTCTGCTTCGCTGTAGGACCCCCTGAGTGCTTTGGCTTCACCGACTCAGATGGGAGTCTAGAGGTGTTTCTCAAATACAGGCGTTTAAAATCAAACGTCTGCCTCGGTGAGGTCAACCCTGGCTGGATGGTGTGATTCAGGTGCCTAAACCTACATGCCCGTTCCTGACTGAAGGTCTGCTGCCATCTGCTAGCTGTCAGTCCATCGGGGTCTGTATTTCCAACACGTGTTGTAGCGTATCTACCAGCCCCGTGTGGACGCCTTGGATATGCCGCACCTGCAATGTCAGCTCTCCTACTGAGCTCTGGAGAGGTGTCTCCTGATGAGAACAGCCCCGTGTCCAGGTTGCCTTCCTGCATTTCATGACCGTGTCTCATTCAACCAGCTCTAAATCCAGCCAAGCCTGCGCACAGGAGCGTGTCTACCAGCTGAGCCAATTCCTGTTGGTTTCTTGCTTTCCCATCTCCTGTACAATGATGGTCATCTCTTCCAGGAGGAGCAGATGCGAATGGATTGGGGGAGGTGGAAGGGCTGAGAAAAGCTTGAACTGATGAATGACTGCAGTGTGCAGCCCTTCTGCAAGCATCTCAGCAATTTTGCCCAGTTTGCTGATGGTCTGGGCGTGAAATCAGGTATAGGAGCTTTGTTTCGCATGAACTCAGCTCTCGCTTCTGGACAACCAGTGAAATGTGACTTTACATAAGGGACAGTACGGATGAGGGTTTTTTTTTTGTCTTGGTGTTGAAATGTGTTCTGTACACTCTTGTCTAACATTGTGGGATTTCTTGCAGAGTTGGCTAGACACTTTGGCATGCAAAGCGTAACAGCCCCTAACCAAGCTGGCCCAGCTGAGCACTAAAAGCAGTAATACATCCCTCTCTGTAACCCACCACTTGTTTGAATGCTACTGTGTATTATTGGATTGCATTTGAAAAGGTCTTGGCTGTCGCAGGAATGAAGTGTGACCATTGGCCAGGCTTTGCTGAAGGCTGTATTATGCATAGTGGCTTTCTAAAAATGTCTCTGTAATATCAGGATTGGGCCAGCCCCCAATTCTGAGTCCATGACCTATTGCACATTTGCACATGGTGCTCAGCAGGACTCATGCAGCCAAATAATTAAGAACTGGATGGTCAGGAAATGGACTGGAGCCAGTCCTCTGCTGTCATGAGGCCATAATGTTGGCAGATGCCATAATGGGCAGAGGGGGGAGAGTTTTTCTTTTTCAGATGCCGTAGATGCTCAAAGGAAGGGCGCTTTCGGTAGTACCTTGACAGGAGGCAGCTCTACGAAACACTCTGCTCTAACTTGCTATATTGAAGGGTGGCATATACCTTACCCATTTGAAGTCAAAATGTAACCTATTTGGGGGGGAAAAGGAGAACTAGAACTACAAATATCTGCCTATAATCTGTGGACAAAACACACATTATCTGTGACTGTCCAAATAACGTGTCCACTCTCATGTTGCCCATGGAGGATTCCTAAGTATCCTTTACAGCACCTGGGGAGCTCTTACCACCTTTGTCTCTCTCGAAGGTGAATAACTGTTGACTCTCGTTGCTTTCCTCTCTTCCCTTCCTGATACTGCTTCTCCTTCCCATGCTGCTTTTTCTGTTCAAAATGCCCTCTTTTTCTTCCCTCCGTCTCATATGTGAACACCGTGGTTCCACTGGTTCCGCTTTTCCTTCTGTATTTACGCTTTGTTGTTTCTATACGCAGATTGACTTTCTTTTGCTTTGGGAATAAATTAAACATATACACTTACATTCTGATATCTTCTCTCCTTTAGGGATTTGCGAGATGAGCCTAATTTCTCATTACAAAACCCACTGCAAGTGTTTGACTATTAAAATAAATACCTTAATTTAAAGATTTTTTTTTAAAGATTAATTTTAATTTAAAGAAGGGATTTGGAACCAAACCTTGCCATTGATAGTTGCAGTCAAGAGTATAAGCCATAAGCAGGCACAAAGTTTAACATGAGAGTCCTGGTGTGGAGGGGACATAGTCGGCTTCAGTTTCCAAAGGTTTAAATGTTTTTCTTTTCTACCTTGAGTTTGAAGACCTTGGTTGTAAGTGCTCTGCTTTTTTTGTGGAGAGAATAAAATATACATTTCCATCCTAGCTGAAAACACCTTATAAAAGGTTCTGCCAATACGTTATAGAACTTACACTAGCCTGGGACTTGAACCTTGCAGTGCCTTTCTTTCTGGACGGTGGCTTGTGTAGCCAACATTTGGGCACAGCAGTCCCTGAATGCCTGTGTGATGCCACTTCCCTTTATCCCCTCACCAGAATCCTTACACAGTGTTTAGCCAAATGACTGTTCCACCCCTGGGTCAGGCTTTTTGTAAACACTTGTGGCCTTTCTCACTGTCTTGCCTGGTCAACTCTCAAGATCTGCTCACCCCAAGGTGTTGCTGAAGCATCAATGCAGTAGTTGACGTTCCTCATCCCGATGTGGGGCAGCTCCTGCTTGTTCTTGGTGGGGCAGATGGTGTAGCTTTTAGTGCCAAGTATCTGTTCCCGTGGCCAGAACTGAAAATTTAAAGTGCCCTTATCTCCCTGCAGAATGACTGCCCCGCATCCTTTCTCTGGTTGAAAACTGAAGACTGCTCCCCTAGTCCTCTCTGCAGCTGCCAGCCCCGTCGTAGTCCCCAGGGGTCGCTGCCTGATGGGCTGAGGGCTGAACCCACTGGGATGGACACTTCTCACTGCAGCATCAACCCGGATTTCATGTTTTTCCCCTTGAAACCCTCTGTTGGAAAAGCCAGATTCTGCTTCCAAGCTGCTAGCAACTAGTAATTGAGCTGGCACCGCAGACAGCATAAATCCTGGGGGCTGCATTAAAGCACCTGGGGTGACTGAACCCTTCATGCAGGGGTCTGTTTTCCTCTTCTTCACATCTTAATTTTTCAGAGAAAGGGAGGGCACAGAGGAGACTGAGGCAGCCTTGGGCTTTACCCTGCATGAAAACGTGATTCGTTAAACAGGCGTTTGGCCAGCAAGCAATGGCGCTCTTTGTTTTTTAAGAGCACATACGGCTGCCTTCGTTGCTAGCAGAAAAAAAAATTGGCAGGTCCTTTTGGACATGCTGCCACACTCAAGAATAGGATCCTGAACACAGATTGGCGAGGCGGAAGCTTACCTGGATGCTTTTGGAACTGCTGGTTTTTGTGGTGGCGATTCAGGCTGTTGTTCTTGAGGACTTATAATTTCAGCTACATGAAAGTTTTTTCCTTGGTCACAAAGTGAACTGGGTGGGATGCTATACCTAGTCACTACTGGTGGAAACAGCCCAGCTTAACCTTGTTTCCATTAAGCCTATGCTGCTAATTGGGAGCTGTGTAAGTTTAAGGTGGTATCCCGTGTGTGGTGGTGTGGAGAAAGTTCCTACTGTCCACACTCATGTTCTGGAGCATGTGCCACCCCACCTGTGTGTTTGTGTGTGTTACAGCCCTTCCCTCTTCTCTCCACTAAATCAACTCCTTCCACTTTTGTCACATCTTATCTCCTTATTAAAATAGATGAACAGGTGTTAAGATATGTAGTAATCACTTAGTTGCATCACAGCTTCAGAACTCTGTCTATGTAGACGATTGCCGGCACCGGACAGCCTTACTAGTATCATTAACTAGCCAATAAAGCAATATTCTGGCAAGTGAATGTCATTCCTGGAAAGTGGGACCCTTCTAAAACAAGTATTTTCTGTCGTGTCTGTTTTCTGTCCTCTTCCAACAGGCAGTTTTTGTATAGTCATCAACTTTGTGTTCCAGGAGTGTCTTCTGGCAAATGGTGTTTTTTGCTCTGTCTCTTGATTTCTTCCCCCATAACTGACTTTCTTTTGGGGCTGTGTGTGTCTGCAGGTCATCAAAGCTGGAGTGGAGACAACCTGTAAATGCCATGGTGTATCTGGATCCTGTACTGTCCGAACGTGCTGGAGGCAGCTCTCTCCATTCCATGAAATAGGGAAGCAGCTGAAGCAAAAGTACGAGACATCGCTCAAAGTGGGCAGCACTACCAACGAGGCCACGGGGGAAGGAGACATCTCCCCACCCAAGAAGTCCATCCCTGGTCACAGTGATCAAATCCCAAGGACTACGGATCTTGTCTACATTGACGATTCCCCAAGCTTCTGTATGATGAGTAGATACTCTCCTGGGACTTCGGGAAGGAAATGTTACAAAGACAAGAACTGCGACAGCATCTGCTGCGGGCGAGGGCACAATACGCAGAGCCGGGTGGTCACCCGTCCATGCCAGTGCCAGGTCCGTTGGTGCTGCTATGTGGAATGCAAGCAATGCACCCAGAGAGAAGAGGTTTACACCTGCAAAGACTGACGCGTCTTCTGCTTGATGGCAACCCTTGGTGACGGGCGATGGCGATCTATGAGAACTGCATATGGAGACAAACAGGGTTTGATTGACCTTCTGGGATCTGAAAGCTATGTTGAGACATAAGCACTTTGTAGGGTACAGGTGACCCAGCTGTGTTGCTGTTTTGTTCTTGTTTTTGTTTTGTTTTGTTTTCCTGTAGACTGAATTTTAATGAGGTCCAACCATATGGAAATAAGTGCCTGTCACACTGGGGTTAGACACCAGCTGACCTTTACCTTAGTCATCCATGCAGTTTGATGGATCATTCATCCTTGGAACGTCTCAAATGTTTCACCAGTCCTTCATGAACTCCTGGGCTAATATAGTCTCTTTGGCATAAATAACCCCTAACTGCTTTATTCCTGAAGTTTACCCAACTGCTTAGAGAACTAGGCAGATATGAGAGAAAGATCTTTCCGCTTTGGATGCGATGGTACAGGAAGCAGTCATTTCTTTCCCTTTCTAAAATTGGAGAGAGGTGTGTAGGGTAAGCAGGAACAGTCCTGGTGGTTCCTCTAGTGGAGTTTCTGCACATCGAGCGAACGTAGCTCTGACAAAGAGACCCACTGGGAGGGTAAGCTTTTCAACGACAGCTCCATATCCACATGCTTTGATCACCCAATACAGCTCAAGAAATGTTGGGTCCACCATGTTGCAGACAGAAATAGATCCAAGGAAGGGGTTGGGAAGACAGTAGAAAACCAGATGTGCCTGTTCTCTTCAGTCCAATCACGTGTTCTTTTTTTAAAACAATTCAAATGCAGTTTTTAGCACTATTGCTGTCTTAATTTTTTTTTTTTTTAAAACCACTAGATACTTTTGTTTTATTTTCACTTTGTGCATGACTTATTTTTCTCTCCTCTTCCCACCTCTCGTTGATCGAATTCACCCTGTGGTAACTGCTTCAGAAATCTGAACTGGAACTTTTTAGTCTTATGCCAGCTGAATTTGGATGGTTGTTTCTGAGTAGGACAAGAGAATTTCCAGTGCATCTTGGAACACAGTGCTGTCTTGCATTGTATAGCAGCCGTTTTGGACTGGGTCAGACCTCTGGAGGAGTTGACTTTTCTTTTACTAGGTCATCATTCCATTTACTCTAAACCATGGCAGTGGTACTTGACACAAGCTGTATGTAAACTCTATGACCTTAAGATTTTTTTTTTTTAACCACTAGATCAAGAACTGTATTTTAAAATTACAACTGCTAAATGGTAACCAACTATTGGATTTGGAACAACCAATCGATGAAGAGACAAACTACCGAGTGGCCAGAGAAGCCAGACATTGACTGCAGTGGTAGATCACTCCGCTGTGAAACAGATGACAACCTTCAGCATTTTGTTCTTCCTCTGAAGAGGATACTTACAATCCAAGACTTGATGCGGCAATATCCTGCAGTCATACAAAAGTGGATCAGAAGCAGCTAGTGAATGCCTCAACTAAGCTTTCTAAGGAAACACTGGAGAGCGTAGGGCACTTGATTTCATCTAAGATCTGGCTCTTGAAAGAGGAAAACTGGCTGGAGTTTTTCAAGCAGTAGTAGATGTTAGCCAAGCACAAAAGAAAGCAGTTATCCAAGATGGACCATTATTTTTCACGGTGTTTTTTTTCTTTTCTTAATATTTTTTGTCCTTAATTTTTTTTTTCCCCAAATAGTAGCCACTAATATTTAAGCTGTTCATGTGCATCTACTGGGAGGAGAAAAAATATTTTCTTTTTTTTCTTGGTAACAAATACCTGCAGTCCAGCCTGGCTCGTTGGCATCAAATCTTGAGGTGGGGGCATGGGGAGGGACAAGATGTTACTGTTAATAGTGCTATGGTCCCCGCACAGTGAAGCGTACTGTCTCTTTTTTGACATTTGCCTATTTTCTGTACAATTCTGGAGGTTTGGGGAGTGCTGGAAAAGGAGGAATCCACACGTGGTGTCCGTCCCTTCCAGCACGGCAAATGCACGGTGGTGCGTTCGACGCAGAAAGCTTGCAGGAAGGTCTCACAGCTTCTGGGAGACGCGCCGCTTTGAAAGTCACCCACAAGCAGTTTATCTAATGGTTTAAAAAAATAAACTGACTAGAAACCTATTGTTCAGTGTGTGCGTGTGTGTGTATATATACACACACATGCTGACACATAAATATATATATAAATATTGAAGGAACATTTATTTATTGAAAAGCCCTTCAGAAGGACCTTCTTATGGTTTCAATGTGGTATTATGTTAAATTCTTTTTCTCCCTCTCTCTCTTTCTCACGCATACGTGCAAACTCACTGTTACATTTTTGTGTGTGTGCTAGAATAGCTCTTCCCCTCCAAAGTAAGCCTGGATCCAAACCTACTCAAAACGTGAGGACTTTTGGGTCTGAATTACTATTTCTGGCCCCATTCTTTTAAAAAAAGAAAGGTTTTAATTAGAGAATGGGCTGCAATTTATGTGCATTATTATTATTAATAATTATTATTATTGTTATATTTAAACCATGGGCCTCATTTTCCTTCCTTTCACTGGTGTCTCTGTCTCCGTTGACCTCGCTGGAGTAACTCCACATTGCACTGGTGTGAGAGGAGAATGAGTCCCTAGATGCAGAAGAGAGGGCGGTGTTGGCATCGATATTGCGGAGAAAACGCCTGGGTCGGATGGAATAGGGTAGCTTTTGGTGTGCTTGGCAGTTGCAGGGAGCGAGATATGGGTGGGCAATAAGGCGGACTGTCAAAGCTTGGCTAGAAGAAAGAGGCAAAGAGTGAATGAACTACTGAGTGAAAGAGCTCTTCTGTGTATTATAACTCACGCACTGAAGCCTGGATGCTTTCTGTAAGTATTTAAAAGAAAAAAAAAAAATACACAAAAAAACAAATTGTATTTATGTTAATGTGGATATATTACTTGCCTGTTATATATTGTAAATAGCAAGGTTTATTCTCCTGTGGTTTAAAAAAAATTATAAATAACTAAATAGTAGCGAGGCACATGTGTTAAAGGTATAGGCAGTGTATAAAATATACTAACACTCTGAAATCAGGAGAACTTGTCTTCTTGGCCTTTTGACCTAGGGTGGTAAAACATATGTGGGTTATTTTCCTTCTGCCCCCCACCACGTTGTGTGGGTTTTGGGTGTGTGTGTGGGGGTTTAGTTCCAGTGTTTTCCCGATGTTTGCCTTATCTTTGAAGAAAGAATGGGGGGAAAAGCCTCACTTTGGAAAAATCCAGTGGAGCTTGAGTAGGATGAAACAGGTAGCATCTGGTAGGAAAAAATGTCCAGTCTTCTCAAAACCCTCTCAAGTGCTTGAGCTGGGTTTTCTGCTGGTGATAGATGTGTGTTGGAATTGAATTAACCTATGGAGCAGGAGCTTCTGCTTGTGCTACTCCATACGCGAGTTCAGAAAACCTGACGTAAGAGGCTCTGAAGGCCTCTGTAAAACGTTGGGCAGTGTCCTGTAAACGCCTTTTTGTTCCAGCTGTATGAAATTGGATTTTTCCACAGAGGCTAATTCTACCACCACACCATTGGATCTCCAGTGCAATTCAATGAAATTGCTCATTTTTGTAAAACTACTACGAGAGTGGATTTGGGTCCCTGAATCTTTCATGGTGTCATTTCATAAAAAAAAAAAAAAAAGTGCAAAGCAAATTTTTCCCTTTTTCTTACCCCCTGAGAAACATTTTTTTGCAGCAGATGTAATTGGAGAAGGATGGATGGGTGTAGGGGAGGTCTTGGGTTTCTGAGCCCCTTTCATCCCCTGTCCCCCCAAAAGTGTCAAAGTGGTGGTTCTCCTAAGCTGATCCAGCAAGACTTGCGGATCAGTTTTGGGGTGGGGGGGTGCAACCATTATTTATATAACTTTTTTTAATTAATTTTTTTAAAAGAGAAGTTAGCTGATGGAAGAATATTTTTATTGAATAGTGCATTTAGTTATGTCAGAAATATAAAAAATATATATATAATATTTTTGTAAACAAGGCAAACTGAAGATGTTTGCTGTTTTATATTAGAATTTTCTATTAAAAGAAATAAAAACCCACACAAATAATTGTTGCACCCGTCATCTGTTTTTTTTAACAAGCTTCTATTCTGTGTGACTGACTCAATGCCGGATGTGGAGACATGCAAAACAAGTCCTAAACATTACGTTCTCATTGTCTTCCAGCTCTCAAAAGACTCCAGCTGGTGAAACAAGCAGTGTTTAATCCAAGGGGCTTTTTTTTTTT
>VZTL01020374.1:0-25093 GCA_013400535.1 Scopus umbretta | reverse complement strand
TTTTTTTTTTTTTTTATTCTTGACACTAAAAATGACTTGTGAAGAATCAGTAGCTTGTAATTCAAATACAGAAACCTACCCTGAAACCTCAAACTTACCCTCTTTAGTTGTGCATCCTGGTCTTGAGATGGCTCTGGATGGAGGAAATCCAAAACCTATTTACAATAACTCGGTATTTGCCATTGATCTCAGTTGGCCTGGGAAGAATGACTCTTAAATTTGGAAGAAAAAAAAAAATAATCTGAGTGCAAGGGAAGGTTAAACCAAGAGGACCAAATTCCAGGCTTGCTCTAGCACAAGCAACTTTTATCTGTTTGAATGGGGCAGGTTAAAACTGGGGAGCTGGGAACTTGGTCTGGTGCGGTTCAGGAAGCCTGTCGTTCACCTTTGGAAGCAGAGGATGAGTTATGGACCATCTGTTTTCAAAAGAGCTTTTGGGATTGCTGGTTTGGAGACTTGAGCAGGGGTGAAATAATTTCTGAGGATTTTTTTGTGGTCAGCCAGCTCGTACACATCTGCCTGCCTTAGCCCAGGTCTTGAATTTCTTTGTTAATCGTTTTTCAGCTGCCCTATTTTAGCCAACACATGAGGAGAAATTAGGTTGGTTTGGCTGTAGTAGGGTTGGATGAGAACCCAGATGAAGGGACAGATTTCTCAAGGGTACTTTCTTGGAGTAGATGCTGCTTAAGGTAATTTTCTGGTGGATTATAGTGCCTGTGAAAAATTCCTCCGTTGATGTTGCAGTAAAATTAGGTCTGTTCTGTACTCAATAAAACAGGTGCAGCAAAGCTCTTCGTTCCTGGTTTATTCAGCTCTGTGCACATCTGTTGGGTTGCGTCTGGCTTCCGTGGTCAGCTCGTCCTGGCTTTTGGTTTTCAGGATGCTAACTAGGTGCTGACTGTTGACTGCAAGAGAAATAGTGCCTTTTATGACCATTACTGCTCGTGTAACTTGAAGGAGACTCAGAAGGAGACTCACTATGGCACAGGATCAGACCTATAGAAATCATTGCTAAAGCAGTTGAGCTTAGGGCCATAATTATTACCACTGAATAGCTTTTAGATCTGTTTTTTCACTGATGAACATTGGATTTGACCAAGGTATTTACATATTCCAGGAAACAGAATATTTCTGAAAAAAAAGAAAAGGGGAATATCTAGTATTTGTGGGTGGGGAGGAAAAGCAAATGGATATTGCAAGCACAGTTTAGCTCTGGCATCATGGCAGGCTTCCTGTAACTACACTTCTTCAGGGGCAGGGAGTAGGGTGGAAGTTAAGACTATAAATGATTCAGACACATAAAATTCAGCAGGCTATCAGGGGACATATCTGAATAACGCATTTTTTTCCCTGTTGTTGCTGGCGGAATGTTTTCAGAAATGGGCAAAAACCTTTCTCGGCAGCATTAGTCAAGGTGACCCAAAGGAACAGGAGATTCCTCCCTCACCCAGTTCTCCCTTTCATCACAGGGTTGCTCAGGAAAGTTGGGAGAGATGCTGGCACACTTGGCATAGTGGGGCATTTGCAATAGGACTGGAGTTATCCCCCCTTAGATAAGAAACCTGTGGTCTGCAATCAGTGTAGGCACCTCTGGAAGGTGTTTTGGGCCTTGTGGAGGTGCCCGTTTCTCCCTGCTGGCAATAGAAGGGGATAAAGACATAGACACGCAGATTATAATAGAGGTGGGGATCAATTCAGGACTAATCAAGGTATGAATGGAAAACCCTGCCAGCTCCCCTTGGGCATGGACCCATCTGAAACAGCAATCACCAAACTAGCACAGGAATTTTCCCTTGTTCCACCCCACCACAGTCTCTAACAATGCCCTTTGGGGCCTGAATGTAATGTCTAGGATTTGTTTTGCAGCCTTGGGATGGCATTTCCTTTTAAAGGGAGGTGGGAATACTAACATGAAGGATTAATATTTTTCTTTAGTTTCTAGGTTTTTTTTGTTTTTTTTTTCCAGTGTCTTATGGGAGCCTAAGTTATTTTTCTCTACCTCATATGTACAGCTTGTAGGTATAAATCTGATTCTGAGTGACTGTTGAGAATGTATTTAAGTTATTTAACATCTTTGTATAACAAAAAAGCCAGAACAAATGAAACAATAAATGTATTTTAAATTATACTTGAAGCGTGCTCCTCTTTCTTTGCATCTGTTGAAAAAGGTCTATGTTCAGTGGTTGTGAAAGCCCCTGTGCCTCCCTCAGCACTACTCCCAACCTCTGATCCTGGAGCCAGCCTGTACCTGTGGCTAATGTAAGCCTTAAAAGACTGTTAAGCTTAGTAGGGTGGCAAGTGTGTTGCCTAGATGGGTAGGGTTGTGTATTTCCAGCCTGAGGTTGCAGTATGCTTTGGGAGAGGTGACATGGTCCCCATGGTTGGGTGGTGGATATCCTCGTCTATCTGGTCCCGTTGCAGTCTTCCCCGCTTTGAAAGCCCCCAGGATTTCGGGGGAAGGGATGCTCACAATCTTCATAGGAGAAAGTGGTGTTTTCCTTTTCTCCCTGCAGCAATTATGCCTTCAGAAAAGCAGAGTCAACAGCTCAGGAAACAGGTTCTTAACGAGCCAGCCTTGGCAACAATTAACCTTTGCCAAGTGAACTCCGAGATCTGTCCATCTTGGGTCCTTGAGCTGGCCCTCCAATCACAGCCAACATCGTGCTTCAGAAGTTTAAATGTAGTTATCCTCCTAGTATTACTGTGAGCTGAAGAAATGCCTTTATGCCAATTTTGCATGGCGACAGAGTGACATGTCTACAGCAAGGTCCAAAACCCCAGATTCCTGCTCTCTTCCCCAGATCTTCTACTCTCCCAGTGAAACGGCTTGCAATGTATGAGCTGATTCAGGACTGTTACAGAATACTCTGGTTTGGGACAGTTGCTGTGCCGGTGTTTTGAGCATTACAATGTTAAACAAGCTCAGGAGGTTGATGGACTCAACCAGCTTTCATTGCGATTGCATTGGTCGTCATACTTTGCTGGGGAAGTCATGTTACCTTGGTAAAAGGTCACTGTCATGAAGTGGTTGCAAAGTTACTCTGACTGAGTATCTGGCAGGAGCTCAGAATAGGGGGGATGTGGCCAAATTTAGTCTGGCTGAATGACAACATTTAAAAAAACTGGCATTATCCCAGGCCACATATTGTCTTGCCTGACTTGTCTTTTCTTCATAATGGCCCCCTGGAGCTATTTAGTAGCTAAAATTCATTTCAGTTGAGCTTTAAATAACCAGAGCCTGTTGCTGTTCATCTCGCAACCCACTAATGACTCGAACATGGATGATTTGGGTTTGCAAAGCCTCCAAGAAACAACATGGTGCCCCCATATGTGGCTGCATGCAATGAGATGCTGATTCTCTGCACCACAGCTGTCGGATGGTTCACAGGTGATGCTTTGTCATGTCGATGAGGAGAAACCTGAGAAATCAACAAGCAGCCACCTGAGGTCCAACTGTTTTAAACATCCAAGATGTTTAAAACAAACAAACAAAACCTATCCCTGGTGTAGACAAAACTGGTAGTAGAAAAGATCTTATTGAGATAGCAGGTGGTGGGCTATTAAGTAAAAACCTGTTTAGATTACTGGGCTACTGTCTGTTGAGGCAGGCAACCAGGCACAGGCATCCTTATCTTCTCCCTCAATGGTCAAGTAATCATGTTAACATAANAGAGAGCGATCAGGTCTCCCCTCAGCCTCCTCTTCTCCAAACTAAACAACCCCAGTTCCCTCAGCCGCTCCTCATAAGTCTTGTTCTCCAGGCCCTTCACCAGCTTTTTCTCCTTCCCATGCGTGAAAAAGTCTTGCATTTATTTTACCTTCCAACCTCATTTTCCACTGTGGTACAGCAATCACACCCAGGCCTTTAACCAACCCTTTAAGAGGTGGCTCCTCAGTACTTTACATAGAAACAGCACTGTCCATTGTCAAAGAGAGGTGATGGTATCTTTATCCAGCGTCATGCTGATGTTAGTATCGTATCACACTGTTGCACTCCTCACAGCTTATTATCTACAGCATCCACCCAAGGAAATGTTTACTGAATCAGTGAGAACCCTGCACAACCAACGCTCCTTCTGTTTTGCTTTGCCCCTTGTGATGAGAATGATCAGTACCAGGCTCTGAGGAACCAGGCAGATACTTTGGCCGATGTTTGGTCCACATGATTTTAAGTAAGAAGAGTGGATGTTTGGAGGTGATGGGATTGGAGGCAGGGGGATCCATGGAGCTACGTCCGGTCTACCTCCCGTCAAACCCTGCAGCATACCTCCCTGCCTTCTTCAGCTTCCCATCTGACCTTGCATTACACTTCCTGGCAGTTGGGTAATGAGAAATCACAGGCTTGAAACCTCACAGCTAGCCTCCGCCAGACCCTTAAAGAGCTGCTAATGTGAGTCGTAAAGCCGCAGTAGCCTAGGATGTAACAGCGTTTTGACAGCTGTTCCCACAGAGGAAGTGGGTGAAGCTAGAATGCATATTGTAAGAATTTGGGATTTATTAAAAAAAAAAAAAAAAAGCAAAAAAAAAGCGTATCAAATGAGAAACTTCACCTCCAGAAAAATAAAATGGGTTTCCTTCCCCCTTTTCTCCCATTGCTTTCCTTAGGGCCACTGCTAGGTCTTTGCAAGAAGGTGGTTTCAGCCTGCATCTGGGGATGTGCTGAGCAGCAGGGGAGCATGAGAATTAAAGTAGAATCCGCTAAACAACAAGGGGACAAATTTTATGCGGAGCTTCCTCTTAAACAGACATGAAAGATGAAAATCTGACTGTTACTTGGACAAAAATAAAATTAATCACCATGAGAAGAGATGGGAGAGTCAGGTCCCAGATATTGATTCATCTTCATCATTAACATAGCTCAAGCTGCATAGGTGCTTTTGAATATCTCCTTGTAGAGGTCCCAAATGAATTATTTAAGAGACAGATGCTGTGCCTACTCTCTTTCAGTCTAAACAGAAGTACAGACACAGAGTCAGAGAGGCGAAAGAGGACTAGAAAGGAGATGTGACCGCCCAAACTCATGTCTTGGTCATTTTGAGAACCAGGTAGTTATAAGTGCCCTCAATACTCTTTGAGATGTGAGGGTACCACTGGTGGCCAGGAAAAATACACAAATCACGCTACACTTCAGTGTTCATATCCTGCCTTTCTGCAGTGGGAAGCAGATGGGATAGCAGCATGATTTGTGTGTTTTCCTATGGATTTGCTTCAAGCCTGGCTCTTCAGGCTCATGCTAGAAGCCGTTCCTTCACTTCTGCCAATTACCAGTCTTGCAGTAGGAATCGAAGCTGGCTGGAGATGATGCTAAACATATGACTCCCTTGTGTGCAGCTCGCTGTGGTACTGGTGGGCTGCAGCCAGGCTACTAAAGGGTATAGCTGCTGTCAAATGCAAAATGGACCATTTCCCTCAGCATCTGGGATATAGAGATAGTAGGAGGAGATGCTGCCTGTTGCTTGGAAAAGAGGAGGAGCCATTCCGCTGTCTACATCCTCTTCCAGGTCATCTCTGCTCCTCCTTCCAAGAGTCACAGTGTCAACACAGGGAGTGGGTTAGGCTTTCTGGCTACAGCTCCACTAGTTAATTAAACATAGCTCTTATGCTGATGCCACCTGGCATAAAACAGCCCACATCCAACCTGCTAAATACTCTTGCCTTCCAGAACAAGGTGGCTCTATGCAAAATGTCTCCTGGGAATGGTCCTTGGCCCATGCTAACTCTTGAACCGTGCCCAGGAATTGCTTGAGAGCGTGCACCTGAGCCAAAAGCACACTGGGGATTTTCTAATATTTTAACAATATATTCAACCAAGTTCCAGTGCCCAGGAATGTTCCTTGCTACTCTTTAAATCTGTTAAAATAGATGCAGAAATTCAAGTGCTCTACAAATAATCCTCACACGCTAAGCCCAGAGTATTCTCTCATTCTGCTGGTGGGGAAACCACATCTCAGGGAAGGTTGGCCTTTGCAGTAGACCAGGGCTAAAGCAAGAAAAAAGTCCATCACAGCTGCTCCAGCACATCAGCCTCCAGACACTCCTGAGCTGATTTCTGTACTGCAACTATAACTACACCTCACAAAACTCATCACTTTTTGGAGAAGACATGGACAGACCTTGAAAAAGACCTTATGCCAAAAGAAGACCAAAGCAGATGTAATCCATTCACGTGCTTATTACTATTTGTAGGCCCTGTGTAGCCTTCTGCTGCTTCTTTGAGAGGCTCAAGGACTGAACAACCACAGCTTCCTTTAATCATTTAATGAGGTACCTGTATAAGGGATGTAGGCAGCACAGTCGTCACCTATAGTTAATGGAGAGGTAATTGCACCTGGAGAAGAATGGAGCGGGTAAGTGGTACCTCTCATATACTTCTTTCTCCGTTGACTGTTCATGCCTTGGGTTTTCTGTATGTGTGCGTGTATGTGTCTGTGCTTGTGCTCGTATATTTACGTTCACATGTCCTATAAGTTTAGTGGCTGGCAGCATTCACTGCAAGAATGCCCAAGCCAGGGACTTATATGAAACCTTCTAGAGTCAATGCAAACACCCTAATGGGCTCTGATCAGAGTGTGAAACCCCACATCCACACAACTGATATTAGAATATCAGTTATAACTATTAGAATTCAAGTCCAGAGCCTGTGTTTCTGTCCATTCCCCACTTCTCCTTGGATGATGACCTACCCATACAAAGTCTCTGATAGTAGCCCCAGTTTGCCAAGTGCACTCTGGCCAATAGCTCCTGCCTTAAAGAGCTTGATATTGTATCAGGTGAGACAAAGGGGGAAAAGTTTCAGAGCTCTGGTTGACCAGGGCCTTCCCCACATCTCTAGGCTACTCTATCCCTGTCTTCCACCACCTCCAGCTCCTGCTGTCTTCAGTAAGAATTTAGACTTAGCAGCAGAATGACACTTCTGTCCTGGCTATGCTTTCATTTATGGCCTTCTCAGCTTCCCCAGGCAGCGTTCTTTTCCAAGGTGCTAATTGCAAGGGCACTCATCATAAATTATCACTCATTTCTCCCCCTCACTTGCATGGAAGAATCCCTCAAGGGATTATGCTTATTAAAGCAGGACCAAGCTCTCTCTGAGTGATGTCCCAGGAGAACTGGGGAGCCTGCTGGGAAGACTGAGGGAATAAAAAGAAAAGGAAGGTGTTTGGGCACTGAGGTGTAAACTGGAGGAACCTCCAGCCCTAAGGAGTTCCCCAGTATCTGCTGGGAAAGTCTACCAGCTAACCTTCCTTGAGGATATCAGACAGAAGGACAGAGGACTCTGTCCATCAGATTTCACTACTTTTTGTAAGGATTAAAGATGAAAAAAAAAATGGGCTTAGTTACTTCTAACAAGGTAGCACTTAAATTGAAGTCTTGGACAGAGCTTAAAAAAGGAAAAAAAAACAAAAACATAAAGAAGACATTTGAGGCATTAGTAGGTGGTCTTTACCTGATTTTGTGTCTTGGTTAATTTTACAAACTGGTGAATTATCCCAGGAATCAAGGCTGGTCTGCTATCATGTTTTCCATGAGCAACCTCCCCCTTGTTCTTCTGTTTATTGTCTCCTGAGGCACGGAAACCTCAACAAAAAAACAAGTTTTCCCTTCCCCAGGTGTGAATGACACCACTTGCGCCTGTTTGCCTGCCTTTATTCCTTGTGACAGGTCACTGGGATATGTACACAGCTCAGAAGCACAGGCTGGCTGTACAAGGACACACTGAGGAGGGGGTACACTTATAACTGAGTTTTATTTCTGGATAGCATTGACTATTAACTTTGAAGTTGCTCTCTTTTAAAAAACTTACTTCTACCAGCCCACAGTTGGAAAAAATCATGAAGCAGCCATTCTTAGGCTGCCCAGAGCACCCAAAAAACCTATCTCAAAGCCCTGGCCTGATTGTGGTCTTGCCCAAACTATGCTTTGTTGACTCTTTCATGATTCCCTCTCCCTGCTAGGCTGGCTCACCTCGGTTGCTACAGCTATAATGGCACTGAAATGTTATTAGTCATCTACCATCAAGAGAAATTATTTTACAGAAAGTCAAATCATTTGTTTCCTAATTTCCAGGTCAAAGCAAAGTGTGCGTGGAGGCTGCATACAGCACATAGCAGCACACATGATGGACTCGGCATGAAGATGCTTGTCCTAAATTGCTTTTCCTTCATGGGTCACCACATTGGAGGTGGTGGAAATCTTCAATCAAGCAACCCTGTGAACTCCCGTGGCTGTCTCGTGCTGTTGATTCCCTCAAGGATAGTTAGTGGTGCCTCTGAGTAAAATGGAACTGATTGTAAATACCGGATAAGTAAAGCAAAAGATGGCAAACATCTCTTTTGTGCGATTCTGGTTGGTTCCATGCAGGGAAGTCAGCTGTTGCTTTCTTGTGGCAGTAAATGGCATTGTGAATGGGAAGCGCAGCAGTGGAGCGATCTGCAGTGTGAGGGCTTTGCTGTGGAGAAGCTGATGGTACCAAGCGAGCTTTGCGTTACCTGAGGAAGGGAAGGTTTCCACTTTCAGTCATGCCTTGAAGCTACAAAGATGGGGAGAAAGACACACGCGGTTTCTGAAGCTTCGGCAAGGTTTGGTGACAGAAAATGAGCCGGAATGGGTTATTTCATCAGCATAAACAGGCCACTGGTGCTAGTGACTACAGCTGATTGGGTAATGTTTTGTTTTGTTTCTTTTTCATCTGTGCAAAAAGCAATNCACCTCGGTTGCTACAGCTATAATGGCACTGAAATGTTATTAGTCATCTACCATCAAGAGAAATTATTTTACAGAAAGTCAAATCATTTGTTTCCTAATTTCCAGGTCAAAGCAAAGTGTGCGTGGAGGCTGCATACAGCACATAGCAGCACACATGATGGACTCGGCATGAAGATGCTTGTCCTAAATTGCTTTTCCTTCATGGGTCACCACATTGGAGGTGGTGGAAATCTTCAATCAAGCAACCCTGTGAACTCCCGTGGCTGTCTCGTGCTGTTGATTCCCTCAAGGATAGTTAGTGGTGCCTCTGAGTAAAATGGAACTGATTGTAAATACCGGATAAGTAAAGCAAAAGATGGCAAACATCTCTTTTGTGCGATTCTGGTTGGTTCCATGCAGGGAAGTCAGCTGTTGCTTTCTTGTGGCAGTAAATGGCATTGTGAATGGGAAGCGCAGCAGTGGAGCGATCTGCAGTGTGAGGGCTTTGCTGTGGAGAAGCTGATGGTACCAAGCGAGCTTTGCGTTACCTGAGGAAGGGAAGGTTTCCACTTTCAGTCATGCCTTGAAGCTACAAAGATGGGGAGAAAGACACACGCGGTTTCTGAAGCTTCGGCAAGGTTTGGTGACAGAAAATGAGCCGGAATGGGTTATTTCATCAGCATAAACAGGCCACTGGTGCTAGTGACTACAGCTGATTGGGTAATGTTTTGTTTTGTTTCTTTTTCATCTGTACAAAAAGCAATTTTTTTTTTTTTCTGAAAACTGAAAAAGGAGAAATTTTTAAATTAGAAAAGGCAGCTGTGATGCCTCATGAAAAATCAAAGTTCAATTGCTTCTTTTCCCACTCTCCCCTGTAGACTGGCCTCCTGGTCACACCAGATGCCCCTGATGCATGGCACGTCCCCCTGGGGACACTACGGGAGATGAATTGGCCAGGGAGCTCAGTCTGCATCTCCGAGCAGGGTTGGGAGGTATTTGAGCTATAACTCTCATAAGTTGGGGCAGGGGAAAAACATGTTTTTTCAGTGTCTGGAAGCACAAAGGAAGGGATGGCAGGTAGGGAACTTGATGAAAATAACAATATTTTCCATGGAAATCAGAGCATATCTGAACTGAATTGAAAGCAGAATTCTCCACTAAAAGTGGAGAATATTTACAGGAATATTTTACCCATGATTATCTGCAGATAAGAGGATTCCCAGAGATCATCACCATTACAATACTGAAGTCTCCCGATTCCACCTCTTGGTTCCTCTTGCCAAGGTCAACCCACAGCCAACCTTGCCCGCACCACCTCAGTTTTACATTTCACTTGCCCGATATCACTTGATATGTGGGATGTGCTAGAGCACTCTTAGAATGCGAGGGTTGTTTACACATGAATCCATAATTCAGTTTTATTTTGGGTTTCTTTATTGTTGAATTCTGATAGAATGGTCTCTGGTTTTCTACCAGATTATACTCATTTAAAATGCAAAACGAACAGCTGTGTGAAAACCCTTCTAGTTTAAGTATTCAAGAGTTATAGAGCTGAAGATATGTTCTGTATTTTAAGAATGATTTATTTTTAATCGGGTATTTCATTGGCTNGGGGGGGGGAAATATTGCCCTTGTGAAAATCGTAAAACCTGAGCAGGTAACAAATGCAAAATTTTGTTAAATGTTCCCCCCTATATGTTCTGTCAAGCCTGTCTCCCACCTGAGCTGTAATTCAACTAGAGTTTATGGGAATTATTATGACCGCTGCCAAAGTTGCTTTGGAATTAATAAGCAATTATTGACTTAACCTTGGTTATTTCCGAACATATTGGCTGATTCTTGAGTTAGGGGAGACAGCGTGGCTCTCGTACTTCTTTTTTTTTGGGTTGGAAATGCCCTCTATGCTGTCTTCTGCCTCAGGAGAGAGCCCAATGTGGATTTTGTGTTGCATCCTTGGTGTCTTGCTGCTGCTCGCCTCAGCGCCTCTCCCTTCCCAAAGGGATCTGCCCGAGTGGGTGGAGGACACTGAGCTGCAGCGACCTGCCCTGTAGATCCCGATGGGTGGAGGTTAGATTGGGACATCTGCTTTGCTGGTCTCCATATGGCTTTAGCTTAATATATGCTCAGGCAGTGGACAGAATAAGTAGGATTCCAGTGGGATGCAGCCTTCTGGGAAGAGCCGCCAGCGTGACTTTTCCTCCCCTTTTTTTCCCCCCTTTCCTTGTGCTGTATAGTCTCTATACAGCTTCATCGGTGTTTCTGAACCCAGCATTAGCCCTCTATAGCTCCTATAACTTCCTAGAGAGGCTTTGCTTCTCACACCCTGATGTTTCTCATACCAGTGACCTCAGCTACTGGCACGTATAAGCCAGGCCTGTCACTTGCAAGCTAGGGGAAGATCTCCACAGGATACACGCAGCCTTCCCGAGACTATTTCAGCAACGATAAATAACAATATTTTTAATTGGCTTTATGTTAGAAGTCAAAGTATTACATGCTTGGGTCTGTAGCATCTGAATTAGCTATGAGCCAGTCCCAGGACTCTTTGTTAGTTCATGATTTTTGATAATTTTTGATGTTTAGAAATTGGATATTTAATGTTTAGGGAAAAAATTGAGACTTTTTCATTATTCTTTTTTTCCTCTCTGTTTTCTCGGGAAATATATTCTGTTATATGTTTTAAAATATCGAATTTCTAGCATTCAAAAAAGAGCTGTGAGTAATTCCTGCATTTGGGGGAAGGTTGCTCTGCATTTGGTCTGGAACTACCAGAATTGTCTTTGCTTCCTTCTTCCTTTCTTCTTGGTTTCTTTCTTTCTCTCTCTTTCTCTTTTTTTGTTCTCTTTTTCTTTCCTTCTCTTAGAAGGTAACATAGCAAAAACCAAACCAGAGGATGTTGCTGTTCTGATTGTTATAGCTGGAGAAATTTGTGATAAGCCCTGGCAGGAGGTGACCAAGGAGCTATCTTGATCAAGATTTGTTATCTGACTCAGCCAACGGGTCAAGGTTTTGAAGGGTCCTGGATTAATATAGTGCTTTCTGGGGATAGCACTATAGTCTATATCTGTGTCTTATCTTTTTACAACTGCTTATCAATACGGTCATGTCAAATATACTGATGGAGCTGGAAGTATCTTTGCTAGCATGAGGTAGCAGTGCAACTTCCACTCCTTCATGTGGAAAGGCCAACAGGACAGGTGAGACACTTCAGATCATCTCAAAGGACATGAGATGCCTATGTCTGGGCAATTGAGGTCAGCCTTGGACCTCCTAAATGCCAAGCTAGAAGATACCACCGCTCTTACCACACTCAGAGAAGACTCCTGATGGTCTTTCATGATCTTTGACAGCCAGGAATGATTCAACTCCAAGGCAAATACTGCAAACAGCAGTCAGCTATGCCTGGCTGCCCGCCCAATGCTCCCTGCGCTTTCTTGCGAAGTGCCTTCTTCCCAGCTGTGATTTCCATGTACCGTATGACACTCACCGCACAAGTGTGCAGGAGGCAAGGTTTACTTCCCTACGTGGTGAAGGGCTGTTCCTACCTCATGAGGGGAGGCAAGCCAATGCCACACAGGACGGGGAGGTGAACTCGTGCAAAATGGCAGCAGCAGAAACTGAAATCCTGTCCCCTTGGAGCCCAGTCTGGTGCCCACAGCAATAGCCTGAACATCCTTTTTGCCACCAGGTGGAGCTGGGAGAGAGCTCCTTGGAATGGGCCAGCTGACAACACCCTGGGACAATTGCACAATCCCTGTGGCTAACCAAAAAGAATAATTTTTGTTTGGTTATTTCCCCCCCCACCCCCTCCCAGCCCAGGAAATTAATGTCTGTCTTACTGAGAAATTTCCTTCTGAAAATCAAAGAAAGGGGAATTGGGTGTGGTTTCATTTTCAAAGAATGAGCTCCTGCTGAGATGTAAATCTGGCCATTGCAACTAGACCTTGGCATGGCTGACTGTTGGCTGGGAGGAACAGCTAACGCAGTGCTGTTGTTGCTGTTTATCCTATGCACAACTGCTAGGTCAGCTCCGCGCTCCTGCCTGTGGTCACCTTGTAGCTTGGGGTTGCCCACCCAGGCTTGCTGGGAGCAAGGCTGGGTTCAGGCTGGTCTCATGGACCTTCTACCCACCTCCCTCGGTAGCTGCTTGGGTGATGGCTGCAGTGCTGCTGACCTCTTCTGTTATTTCAGCCCTGAGCTGAAGCTCATGGAAATGCTCTGCTGACGCACTTCTCCCATCTATAAGAGGCTCTTAACCACAGTAGACACCGAGACAGCTTCTCCCTTTTAACAGCTTGTAGAAGCCACTTGAAATACCTTGCCGTGCCTCTCCTTTCTGTAGGCTGTATATTTTGCCCTCCACCCCCAGCACAGTGCTAGTGTCTAGTCTGATGGTCACACACAATCCCAATTTATATCAATAACATGAGATGTGGTCATTCTCTGTTGGTCTTGTTTGCTGTTAGGAGCTGCTGCTTTTCACCTTGGTGTTAGGAATCTTAATGAGACTTAATACTTACATGCATTAGCAGCAGTGGAGATCTGTTGCACATGAGGTTTGCCAGGTCTCCACAGATGAAGGCAGCTCATATCTCTCTGCCCCGCAGCAGGCTGGGGAAGTCGGATAGTAATGGGCTGTGAGCTGAAAGCCATGTGAAGAGGTGAACGTAATGCTGTATCTGTGCTAATATCTACTGCCTCTGAACGGGGCTCATTCCACGAGAGTCCCATCTGCTGTAACATGACTGTCTGGGGCCCAGAAAGGACCTGATTCACCTGCAGCAGGTCAGAGCATGGGTCTGTTGCTTGTATGTGCTTAGAGGCTCTTTGGGTAGATGAGCAGCTCAGCAGCTTGGGCTACTGTTTGGAGCCAGGATTGTGGTGCTGTGGTCAAGGCCATGCATGGTCAGGAGCTGGAGAAACCAAGGGTGAAACCAAACTAAGGTTCAGGGCAGGAGGATGGTTCTCATGTTAAACTAAACCACAGGAAATGCGGGAAGGAGATAATAAAGGGGAAGGCAAAGAAAAAAGTGTGTTCCTGGGACAAACCAAAGGTCAGAAGATACATTACAGAAGGTCAGGACCAGGAAACTGAATGCGTGTGGGTAAGACAAGGTCAGAGTTCACTCAAAGAGCCCCTCTTCTTTTATCCATGCTCTGCCCAGGCAAACCTCCGTTCCTGTCCGGGTAAAGACGTGGCAGGTTCATCAGCTGATGGAGAAGTGATGGCCAGCCAGTTGCGTGGGTCTGGTCCGCACAGGTCCTGGGTAGTTTGGTGCCCTGTTTTCAGACCGGGGAGATCCCACCCTGACCAAATGCCTTTTGTCTGGCACACAGGGTCCAACAGCCCACCTGCTGCTCTCGTTTTTACTCTGGGCTCACTATAAAATAACAGCATAGGTGATTTCTTGCCTGGGCTGGTTCCTGTGCGATCTTTGCTTCAGGAGCAGGCAGAGCCTCTGCTCTTGTAACACATGGAATGAGACAAGTCATTTGATGGCTTGTTTTTATTTTTTTAAACTGGACTGACCCTGAGATCTCTTGACTTCACCTCATACTAGACAGTTCCCCTCCCTGTTTTATTTTATTATTATTATTTTTATTCCAGCAGGATTTGCTTTCCCTTTGTTATATTTTTTAGTGCTGTTGAACTTTAGTACTCGGTTCACAGGCTCTCACTTGCTTCCTTCCAGCTTACAAATGCTCTTAGTGCAAAGAGACGGAAGAGGAGGCCTCTAAGGTGGAGCTGGACTCTAGGAAATGGCTGTTGGGGCTTCCCTGGGCTTTGTGTCCAGGCTGCAGACCACCAGTTTTCCTCTTTCACACATTATGGTCATACCTGGTAGCCACAGCCAAGGGTGCAAATTTTGCAGTAATAAAAATGCTTAACTTTGATTTCAGCTAAATCATGTTTGGGGGACTCTCTGCTCTGATGGCATATAAGGGTGGTACTTCCTTCACCAAAAAATAACCAGCACATTTCATGTCAGCTGGCCGACAGTTTCTGCTTCACATTTGCAGTGCAGCGCAATGGCCTGACCCCCCATTTTTTGGTGCTTGGACATCAAGCGGGGCTGATCAGGAATACCCAGTGCTGGCAGTGCCTGGCGTGGTTGCTCCCGGAGCAGAAGCTGTGCTACAGGCAGAGGCTGATCCCTCAGGTAAGCCTCTCTAGGTGGGACCTTCTCATCCCGCAGCCTGGTCCCAGGCCCCTTCCCATTCCCACATCTCCTCCACCTGCCAATGCCCTACAAGTCCTACAAGTGAGAGGTCCCTTCTCATGACCTTCTCATGACCATCTGCACCTCGCCGTCACCGGCACAAATGACCCTCACTGGTGAGCTGACACAGGGCAGAGGAGAGAAACATTTTCTCCCAGGGTGTTCACCCTCTCAGTTTTATTTACACCCAGCCAGTGTGTTTCTAGCCTGTATTTTTTTGTTTCACCCAGCTGTGCCATTCCTTCCTCAGGCTGGTTTATTTCTTTTCCATATGCTCGGCATCCTTCACAGGGCCGCTGGAAAGGCTTTGCAAGCTAGCATGGAGGTAGCATAGGTAATAAAATACATGTTACTGAATGCTATGCAAACAAGTGAGGTCACCGTGTTTAGTAAATCTGTTTTTCCCCCGACTGAGGATAAAACCTTGTTCTCTCAGAATGCTGGAAAGTCTAACGCCTTCCTTTTTTCCCTCTCCTTCTTCTTTATTCGTTTTTAATTCCTTCTGCTGGTTGCCCTTGTGAGTATTCCACCTATTTATCCAATGCTTATTATTGTTGTTAGGTAACTGGCAAAGATCGACATCTTGGTGAGCAGCCTCCCAGCCCACAATACTGCCTTTTTTCTCAGCCCCAGCAAAGAAGCCGAGGACCACTAATACCAGTTTTATTTTCGTTGGCGCTTTCTAGAGCTGGAGCCACCCAGTCTTTCCTTGCAGAGTGCTTCTTAATCAATAGTAAACAGCTGAGCGTGCAAGCAGCTTCCCTCTGCAAAGGATTATTGATCAATGTTGGGGGGGCTTTGGTGGCAAAGAGTAGGCAGTAAGCCTTTCAGAGGGGAGTGAACGGGAGGCTGGATGAACTGGGGTTTTGGCAGAGGGGATACGTGTTTATGTCGGGTGCGTGCTCACACGATGCTGAGAGCAGAGGGATGAGCGCTGCCCCGCGTTGGCACCCGGGTCCTGATGTCACTTGTGCCGGTGTTGAATGGGAAAGATTCCTTCTGGGTTTTGGGGGGTATTTTGGGGTGTGATTTTTGTTTGTTTGATTGGTTTGGTTTCTTTTGGTTTGCTGTTTTGTGGTTTTTCTTTTTTTTTTTTACCTTCTCCAATATTTGACAATTCACATCAAGCCTAGACTTAATTCTAAGTTCTGGAGTAGCTCAACTTGTGTGCTGACAGTTTCTTTAATTTAAGGAACCTTTAGGTTCTTAACTAGATAAACACGATTAGAAAACAAAGGGTACAAGAACTAAAATTCTGAGAAAATAAAAAGAATTGTCTCTACCTAAGGACTGTTTGAATTTAGCCTTAGATCCTGAACTGCTTCTGAATGCACTGATTGAAATATTTTAATTCCTTCAATTTAAAAGGGATTCTTCAGTTGTACTACAATCATTTTCTGTGAAATGCATCTTCTGGGAAAGGAATAGTTGGGCAGTTTAAATTCTTGGAGAGCAGGAAAAAAAGCACTCTTTCTGACCTTGATATTGCAAAGACCTGTCAGAGAGCCAATGGTAAATTTTCTGAAGGAATGTTTTCCTGTTGGAAAAAGCCAATTTGATAAAACTGAAATAGTTTGCAAATGTTAATTCTGATGAGTTTTCATTTTAAAAAGTTTTGGTTTTCAGTTTCAGAATGTGTCTTCATTTCCATTTTTTATTTTAGGTGCTGTAGCATATTGGTGGTATAGAAGCAATAAACCTGGAAGTCAGTACAAAAATTTGTCTTTATTGAGAGGAACATTTTTATCAACTGCAAGTGTCCTTTTTTCTCAGAATTGTGTTTAGTAGGAAATTTTGAAAATATTTTGCTTTCCTTTGGATCCAGACTGGAAAGATATTTGAAAGCACGGGATTTACCACAGAATGGAAAATTTGATTCGTCTCCAGCTATGGTGCTTGCAAGTAACAGGCGCTTTATGGTGCTTTTTAAAAAGGATACGGGAAGAGATTGTGGAATAGACTTTCCAGGAACGTGGTAGAACCCCCTGTTGCTTGAGGAATGCTAAAGCTGATTTGACAAAGCCCGGGAGAATATGTTCTTGAGGGCAATTTGGTATTGGCAGGCAAGCGGACGGGTTGACTTAAGACATTCTTTATGCTTCCATGAAGGGAGGACAAAATGTTTATTTTGGTTTCAGGGTTTAATAGGTTTGGAGATATTTCAAGCTACTGGAGGCTTCAAAATTAAAGTATTCAGCCCAGAGAATTCTCCATTTTTTTTTTTTTTTAATTTTTATTTTTTCTTCAGGAGGACCAAGAGCAATCTAGGCAGTAACCAAGCTACAGTTATCTGCACAAAACCTTTCTCATGCTACACTTTGGGCTACAAAGCACTTCTCCACCTGAAGAACGAGCTTTTATAGGGGAATGTTTTTTTCTCCTCCACAACTGCACTATTGAATCTCCTTCAACCTTCAGTCAAATTGACATGGGGAAAGTTTAATCAGGGAGAAAGAAAATTCCTCAAATGAATATTAATTCATTGGTTGTTTTCTACAGTAGGGATAGTGTCTCATGGCTTCCTCTTGTTCGTTTCCGTTGGCTGTTGACATTTCCCTGGGGCTTGCAAGCAGCCGTGTTTGCTTCAGAATGTGAAGACTTTCTTGCCTTTCAGTTTTCCAACTGCATGTCAGGAAGCCAAAGTCCTTGGAAATGTCGACTCAAAGGGGAAACAGGTGATGTGAACGCGACATGAGTAAGGCTGGAGGGTGGCTGCAGAAGTACGACGTTCCAAGAGCTTTATATATAAATGCCGATCTGCTGGAGCATGAAATGACCCTGTTGGTCTATTTTTTTTTTTCCTCCCCTCCTCTTTTTTTTTTCCCTTCCCTTCCTGCCTCTTCTAATTGTGTGTGTCCTTTTCACTGTCCAGTGGGTTGTGTGTTTTGGATGAAGAGGCACCTCCTGCTCTCTCATGTGATGGGATTCAAGGACGGGTCCACCAAGAGCATTAGGAGAGCAGATAAAACCTCGGGAAATCTCTGAATCCAAGTGTGAGTCATCAGAAGAGTTGATTTGACAGGACAGCTGTACTAACATTGACTAAGATGCCTGTTAAAAATATTGGCAGTCAAAGGAGGATCACTCAGTATTTGATCATCCATTTTGGAAATTAGCAAAACAATCCACAGAGATTCTGAATAATATTTTCATGTCAAGATAAGAACTTTTAATTTGTGGGTGTTTTTTGCATTTTATGATTCGCTCCCGGTTTTACTCAGGAAATCATAGAAACAAAAAATACTTCTTCTTTGGTGGGACTGGTAATGGAAACAAAACCAGAAGCCCAGAATATGTTTTGTAAGTCTAATTATGATTTTCCCCCGTGATCCATTATTCTTTTTATTAGCCTGCGACAAATTGCCTGAGGGTTCTGGGAAATGAGCAGTTAACTCCGCGTACTGTGGCACTCAGTTTGTGGGTGGCTTAGTGCCTGGGTAATGCACTGGATTTTTTTGGCAGTTGTAGCCTTTCTGGGAAAATCCTCAGTGAAGAAGATCTCTTTCCCATGGTATCTAATGGACACTGCAAGATATGCTCCATCTCCGCGAAGTCCTGTGTTCAGGTGTGGTTCTGGGACCACCTCACATTTATGCCTGTACATGATGGTCCCAGGCCTGCATGTATTTTACCAATCAGTAAAGGCTTACTAAGTCCAGTAAGGTGTCCATTCATTCAGAGCATTTCTGCAGCTAAGGTGAGGGGCAATGTTGAACCTCAAACCCTTGAAAACAGAAGGAACTGGCTGTTCTTCTATATTCTTTCCAGGTTGGTATAAGCCTGGTCCCTCCCATGTCCAAAGACACATAGAAATGCGGGGCAGAGGGTTAGGATGACTTTGGTGCAGAAGGAACCACAGCCAGATGCCTGGGACCAGGGCGAGCTTCAGGCAAGGGATTTTCCTTGAGTTTCCTTCCAGGAAATCCCATCCTTCAGCCTCTGTTAGTTGATCCTTTCTACTTTCCCCCTTAATGCATCACCCTTGCCAGAATGGGATGCAGCGGGGTAGGGGTTTTGCTGGTTGTCTGCTCACTTCAGCTGTGAGGGTGTCAGGACTAGATTCAATGTGGACACTTCTTGGGACCTATAGATGTACCATTTCTATACTGGCCTGCATTTCCTCACCTATCTGCTGGTTCAGGGCTTCTTGGGTATAAGGGTTACCTTTGCTGTTTGTTTGAATGCAAATGATCTTTTTGATGAGAACAAAATCATTTTTCATGGGGAAATCATCTTTAACTGAGGGGATGAATAGTGTATTTCCCTTTTTTGCCAGAGCAGAGAGGGGCAAAACCCCTTTTGCTTTTGTAAAGATCTAGTCCCAACGTTTCTTTAACTGAATTAATTAAAAAGAGAGTGTGTAGTTTTCCTATGACTCTATAACCCATTCTTTTCATTAAAACAAGCAAGCCAACAAAATTTTAAGAAAGAAAGTACTTAGACTTGTCATTTTATCGCAGCTAGATTTGCTTGTGCTTTGCCAGCAATACTACAGTAGCTCAGCTTTCTGATGTACAAATACCCTTTACGGACAGAGTTCTGCTCACTGCACAGAAAACTCTGCAGCAACAGGGCCAGAGACACAACCTTTTCTACCAGCTCTGTGCGATCAAGACCTGGCCTGCGTGTTTGTGTGAACCTGTGTATAAATGAAAGCAGAGTGAATATAGATAGTATGAACAGGAAACTATTTTTCTTTCAAGTACCGTAGATGTACTACTTTTTTGTGAGCTTTCATGTATTTTTTTTTTTTTTTACTCTGCATCAAGAGAAAGCTGAGCTCTCTGAGCCCTTGTCACAAAATAAGAGATACATGCAGGCCCATGGCAGAACGTTCAAAGACCTGGTACATTTAAGAGTGACCAAAGATGTACTGAAATTTTAATTTAGACCTCCCATGTCCAAGACGAGGTGCAACCCCACACATGAGAGCTGTTGGAGGGTGATGGCGCTCGTGCCATGACAGCTAAGCCTTTGATTTGTGCTTCATCTTCCCAGGTTATCTTCCAAACAGGTCCTCAGTGATTGTACGGGATTGCTGTAACTTAACCATCCTGGTGTTGTCCTCCCTGTTTCAGAGGAGAGGAACAAGGGACAGGAGAGATCAGCATCCTTTCATTGACCTGGCCTGTGCTCATTCTTATGGACATTCACTTTTTCTCATGAGATGCTTTACATTGCTCTGACTCAAGCCAGACTTTCAGAACCTCTCTCCATCCATCTGTGCCTTGAAAAAAGTGGGGGATCTTTCTGCCTTGCCAACCTTTGAGGAAAACGGGAAGAGCTGAATGGTGAAGGAAACCATCAAAAGAGAACCAGAATTTCATTCTTGCCCAAGGAACATGCTCTCACCAAAAGCCATCCTCCCCCTTGCCACCGTGGTAACAAGATGACATTCAGATCTCTGCTACTCTCCGATGAAAATCCATTTTCCCATAGTGCTCGTGTTGACAGTCTGCCAGCAAAGGTTATTAGATACCATCCGTAAAGCCTGTGGCACATTGACCTGTTCTGAGGGAATCAAGTGAAAACCTATCCCCTCCCCAGCCAGAGCCCACCCAGTGAGAAGCAGGCTGGTGGGTTGAATAGACTCAGATTATTCTGTCCAAAACCCTATACTTTTAATGGATTAAACATCTCTGTGTTTTATGGTTGCCTTCTTAAGAAGGAGAATCATTACAAGAAGAAAATGTTGAACTGGTGTGCATTTTCATCTTTTGATTCAGAGTAATTTTTCTTTCCTCCCTCTTCCCTGCCTTCCTCCTCTTCTGCTTTTTTTGCATATAGAGAAGTAAATTTTGTGTCCGTGATATTTCTTTGGCTGAACATGATTCAGCACCACTGGTACTCTAAATCAAGGTAATCAAAATAATCATGTTCTTTTAATCCATCTGCTGGTCCCAACCCCATGTGCTACATATATATTTTTTTCCTAAGGTTTGGCTCTGACATCACTGAAATACTTCAGCAAAATATCAGGACTAATGTCAGGGATAAACCAGCATTGTTAGTTCCTCCTTTCATCCAAAGCCAAACACCTGCAGCTCTCCACAGGCCTCAGAGAAGACCTAGCTGCCTAGAAATGCCCAAACAGGACTCCTTCTCCAGTGCTGTGCTGCTGCAAGAAGTGGATTCATTAAGGGGAAAAGCTCAAGTCACAGATTCCAGGAGAACTGCAAGGAGGGAAAAATAAAACCCACAACAAAAACCAAAGAGGAGGGCTGGATCCTCAACTGATGTCAATTAGGAGAGCTCTGTCAATGTCAAAAGCTATCCTGATTTACTCCAGCTGAAGATGTGGCCTGGGATCGTCAATCTGAGGCTCCCAGTGGCTATGCAAGGATGTGATATCAGCACTGCTTTTTCTCATGAAGATCTAAAAATGGGCTTTTGGGTTCATTTTTTCCATGTCCACTGAGCTCTGCTTATCTGCACCAAGGTCTGCTCAGCAGAAAGCAATGCGCTTGCTCTCCTTCTGCCAGCCCACCCAGGCTGCTGCATGTTGTTTCCATGGGTGGGGATGGTGATGGTGCAATGGATTTGCCTCTCAAGAGACTGGGAAGCTGATAAGGAGTATGGGAACTCCACCAGGGAGGTGGGTAGTATCAGATATCGTAGACTTTGGTGAGGCCAAAACAAAATTTGCTTGTGCTCTAAATCTGCTGTTTGCTGTCTGAGTAGCTTTCTCCTGTTGCTTCCATGGCTCTGCACCAGCTAAACTTACCAGAAAGCAGAAATTTTCAGCTCAGGTACAATATTTAATACCATACTCATGCACTGTGTTTTTTGAAGATTAAGGTGATATCTCTATGTGGTGCCAGACTGGATTATATGAGGAGACTAGCTGGAACTTAGTGCAAGACTCTGCACCATACTTCACTGCTCAGTCTAAAAGTTCCTTAGCTTTGGATCTTCTTACGTAGAAAAAGAAACCCCTGCTGACCTCCATATGACCACTACAGGTGGTTACCACTGCTAAGCATGGAGGCTTTGGTGCCTAAATCTTGATGGACAGGAAATTATATATATATATATATGCATCTAAAAATACATGCAGCTTTTTAAGATTTCATGCCTGGTCTTCCTGCATATGCGTACCTTGACAATATGAGGTCTGGGAACCAGTATAACAGTTAAATTTTACACCCAGCCTCTGTATGCTGATATCGGGGAGACTACATCAATTCCTCCTTTGAAATGTTGGCTTTGGGAAATAACTAAAAGTTCCTGGGAAGTAACCAGCTTGAAGTTTCAAGGAGTTTCACTGAGAAGCTATGACTAACAGAATAAAACAAAGGCCAAAACTGGCTTTCCAGCTAACCATTTATTTTCCCAGAGAAGTCCCTTATTAATTTTTATGGTGCATAAATGCCAGAAAACCAGACGCTGTTAATTAGTGACTGGTTTTGGTCTTCATACTCAACTCAGTTCAATCCAAGCCAAACTGGGATTTTTTTTTTTTTTCCTTTTTT
This sequence comes from Scopus umbretta, assembly GCA_013400535.1. NCBI lineage: Eukaryota > Metazoa > Chordata > Aves > Pelecaniformes > Scopidae > Scopus > Scopus umbretta. The sequence goes on along the minus strand of VZTL01020374.1, from coordinate 2,718 downwards.
TAGGGTTTAGAAAAAAGTACATATGTGGATAGATTGATTTTGATGTTTCTTTAATTTTCCTGAGCAAGTCTGGTCCCAATTTAAATTAGTTCAATTTTTTTTATTCCAATCACTGAGACCCTCTCTCATGAGATGTTATTTTTCACATCTACCCCATGTATTCTACTGGTAGCTGACACTGCCATAGTACTTTATGGGTAGATACAGGATCTTGAAGACTGAAGTCTGGTTTAGATCTTGACCCAATATCTATTGACCTAACAGATGCTCTTCCATTGACTTCTTCAACTCCCTTCAATGCCCTTTTGTGAAGTGCCTTGCTGAGATGATGGACACAAGGCTGGATGTGCAGTCCCTCTCAGTCAGTTCTTCTACTCCAAAAGTAGGAGAAGAAAGGCAGGAGGCAACAGACCCATAGCTGATCCCTGCCCTATGTCTGCACAGAGGGCTCCAGCAGCAGTAAGCATTTTGGCTGCCTGCTTGGCATCAACAACATGTTCCTTCTCTGATGCAGGGGTCCTTGGACTTGACTTTTGTCCCTTATGCCTCACAGGAGCTGTTAGCCAGAGGATAGATTTGGTTGGGCCCCTCTGTTGTGAGCTAGCTTTATCATGGGAGACAGAGGTTTTCTTGACCTTGATCACCTGGTGTTTGAAGAAGGCATGTCTGACAGACATGGTGACTGTCAAGGACTAATCTGCAGTTTATCTCTTGGCTGTCAGTTGCTGACAGGTTTATTCCTCATGTGGAGTTTGTTTTAAGGCTTACACGGTGGGACCATCCTTCAAAAAAAGCAGATAAACACACCAAGAATCCGATCTATGAAATTCTTGAACCTGAGAGGATTTGAGTGTAATGAGTTATTGGCCATTGGGACTGGTAAAGGATGACAGTTTGTTGAGTGCTGCATCTGCCAGTAAATCACGGAGAAGTATAACTTTTAATCTCTTTGTATGTTGAAAGCATGCCTTAGGTATCGTGTTAACCCTTTTGTTGTCAGGCTGTATTGCAGCACTGTCTGTAGAACTGAACCATAGCTAGTTGGAGAATACAGCAGCAGTACAAAACTAGGGCTTCCAGAAGCACACAGAGGTGTAGAAAGGGCTTTCAGTGAGCAATCAGTGCCTAACTCACTTAGATCCCAAGAAGAAAAGTCAAGCCTAAATATCTAATCCCAGTTTCGTTTGAAAGCCTTGGAGATTGGACCTGCTGGCAGCATCACACAATGGGGGTATGGCGGTACAATACACCCTGAACTCAACCCAACAATATGCTTCTGTCTCCACAAGTCTTGGGCTTGCATCTGGGTCTTATTGCAGGTCCAGCATTTCTGTCCCAATTCCCAGAAAGTCAGGAAAAGAAATCTACCTTCCAAGGTGTTTTCCTGTCTCCTCTGCTGTCAGGTTTGGTGATAGTTTAGATTGGTTACACCTGATGCTGGGTTTAGGTGTAAAATTCATTGAAATCTCTCCTTTCATGTGGAACAGATTTGTTTCATTTATGGAGAGGGTATTAATAGTATGTGAGTGGTTCCAGCTGAGAGAAGAGCCCATTATGCTAGTCACTGTGCATATGGTGGCTAATTACTGACAATAGCCAATTTACAAATTTACCTCCCAAATAATGAATTCCTCCTTTTTTTTAATGACACGAATGACCTCCTTGGTAGATCCTCTCTATCTCTGTTAGCCAGAGGAGAGTGTATGGTTAGCTTGAAGAGATGGGTAATGCTAGGACTGAAAGTTTCAGAGACTTCTTCACCCACAAAAGGAGGAGATGGGAAGGAGGTAGAGTGGCATGTTTGCTGCCTCACTGTGCTGTGGTTTCTTTCATCTCCAGTTCTTAGTGACCCACCTCATTCTCACTCCCAGGTGTTGTGCAGAAAAGACATGTTGAGCAATCCATCCAGGTAGGTTTAGTTGTTTTTTTCACCGACTTCTGCTTACTCAAACAGTTATTAACTAGAGGAGCCAACTCCAGAAGCCAGTGTAAATCAGAGCACAGAAACGCAGTGGGCAGAAAGCATTTTACCTACAAGCACTGCCAACTCTTTTGAATGAGAAGACAAAGTGAAAATTGGAGATCTGTGTGTTTAGACCACAGAGCTGGGATAATGGAGTTGACTGAATGTATGTTGGTGAGAAATGGTGTGAAAATTACATGTCTTCCAGACTCAAGCACAGCTGTAGAGCACCCAAGGGTATGCGCTGCTCTGGGTTTCTGCTATTCTTGGCTCTCTTAGTACCTCTTAAGTGGCAGATGACATCTTGAGAGTCTCCATACGTGACATGATCCGTGTGCTCTGTAAAAACTCCATGCAGGATTAACGTGCTGTTTGCTTAGGTGAAAATCTTGAGGCCTTGGAGAGGCTGAAACTCAGTGTCATTCAGGAGAAATTCTGAAGTTGCCCGAGTGGAGCACACAGGAATTTCAGAGCCTTGGGAATGACTTGTGCATGTACAGCTCGACCTTATGTACATAGTACGCGTGATATTGTACGCAGCAGATGAGCAGATAGCACAAGGAGTGCTGTACACACTTTTAGTGGGTTGGTTATTGCAGGGGGATAAGAGGAGTAAATGGTCTCTCTGGGAACAGCCTGCCTTGCTTTTCGGTTAGACGTCAGTGATGAATAGTACATGTGTGGGCACGGAGCTCTCTAAAGAGGCTGGTTTACAGCCCGGCAACTTTACCAGTAATACCGCACTCTTTTTTTTT
>VZTL01020372.1:14504-27117 GCA_013400535.1 Scopus umbretta | reverse complement strand
TCCTGTGTTAGAAGAATAATATTTTCTCCTTTTCACTTTGAAGGTTAAATCCGAAACAAGGAAAAAACTCAGATCTTTTAAATATGAAGTATGGTCAAATTGTAATAATGTCCTTGCTGATCCTAGTGGTAGCGCTCTGAATTCCAAACAGGTATGAAAATAGTTTTTGTGTTGTATGCCTAAAGGTTAATCCTGTTTGTAACAAGTCAGGCTCTTTCTGGAATATGTGCTTTCATTTAGGTTTTAATGTTTGATTAGACCAGTTGGGGTGTTTTTCTTTGTTTGTTGTTCACCCTCTGAAGTGTGGTTAACTGAAATAATGGCTGAAATACAGAGGATATTGCTTCTCTCTTTTACTGAGAAGTTGATCTCAAGGTCGTGGTGGTAATGATCTAGTACTGTTGTTTGCTGTTTGAATTCTATCAAGTGGAGGGACAGCAATAAAAATGAAGATGCGATTGGAAAAAGACTATACATCCTGTTTGGAGAGTGAAGTTTGCTTGGCCTAACATTGCAATGTTTTCAGTGTAGCTTTCAAAGCACATTTTGCTCTTTTGTCTGAATCTGTTCAGGAAAGATTTCTTAATGTAACATTCCTGCTGGCTTTGGTTTTACGAGTGTAACACTCAATCTTATGCGTTATGCTACTCTTGGCCTGTGGAGGAGACAGCTTTCCTAATATTTTCTGCCAAGAGAGTGCAAAGTAAAATTGTACAAAATTTTTAGGACTGTGACTGCCCAATAAATGTTGGTGATTTCTATTTAGAAGGAAAATACTGTTTTAGCAGAGGAAAATTTCACAAAGAAAATGTTTGGAGTGACTTATCTGACACTTTTGGTTATTGAGCTGAATGTGTATGTATGTGAGTGTATTAAGAATTCCCTGGAAGAAGAGAGTTTCTGCTTCAGTAGAACATCTAGGAATCTGTAAGTTTTAAGATGCTGCACAAAACTAGTAACTGTGGGTTCTAAATCATTAGGTAATTTATTTTGTTATGTGGCAGGTAGGTAGTGATCATAGGACTTGATCCACCTGGAAAGAAAGGCAAAATGTGTCTCTTTGTTCTCTCTAAGGGAAGCATTCAAAGGAAATGGAATGTGTAGCTAGTAGGGCTATTTTGCTGACAGTTGTCAAGGAAAAGAGAAAGTTCTAATCTTCCTAGTTAAACTTTTTTTTCCTGAATGTTTGGTAGTTTTGATGTTGGAACTGTCTATATGTATGGTAATACATATAGCGAGATCCATATCTTCCAATCCACACTTAGAAATCTAACAACCCTTATAGTAGGAGAGGACATTAATGCCTTCATTACTGTTTATGGAAGGGAACCAAGGTACACAGTATGTATGGTAAAATGTGTGCCAATTTGTTTTACAGTTCTTTCATGTCTATATGATATTTTAAATTAAACTGCCTGCTGTTGCTTTCTGTGTTTTGCAACCACTTGGGATAAGATTGTCAGATTTAAGTAAATAAATACTAAAATGATAGGTCTTTTGTGTCAGTTACTTGGCTGATGAATTGAATGTTCTTGTAATAAATAACACCAGTGAATTTTTTTTTAATAACATGCTCAAAAGAAGCCTCAAGTAGAACGGCATTCAGGAAATGAAGTTAGAGATGACCTTCATCCACTACCCCTTCCAGCACAGGGAGATAATGAAGAAGAATCATACCTAGATCATGATGTTGTGGAAGTTAAATGTGAACAAGTAAGAACTTTTATTTTAAGATGCTGTCTGCATGTATTCTTAATTTTTCTTGCAAGGCTTTTCTAAAAGGATAAAGGTTTTAAAAAGATAGCTGGATGCTCCTTAAGTATAACTAGTAGATATAGTAGACTAGTAGATATATAACAAATAGATTGAAAAAAATAAATTAAATTGTACTGTCCTTTCAAAAGCCCATTCTGTCAACAGTTTCTTTAAAAGCTGAATTCCATGAATAGGCATATTATGGCAATTGTAAAAGAAAAATAATATTCTAATGTAGCAGAATGTGGTTACTGAACTTGAGGAAGATTCCACTTAATTTCATTGATCAAATAATGAATTATATCTGGCTTGAAATTAGAGGACATACGTTATCCATATTTTCAGGTCATAGAAGATAATTGTCAGATTGAGTTCCTAAAGGGTCAGCTTGCTGACTGCCAGGAAAAGCTTCATAGGCTAGATTGGATGGAAGATAAACTACATGTTTTAGAAGAGAAGCTGAAAGGAAAGGTGATCATAGATGAGAAGGACTGGAATAACTTGTTGAGTCGAGTTTTGCTGCTTGAAACGGAACTGTTGCTGCAACCCAAAAAGGTAAGTTAACTTCACTTCTGTATCACAACCCTCTGAGCTCTGCCATTCAGCCTGTTCTCAATCCACCTCACTGGCCCACACTTCCTGAGCTTCCCTGTGAGGATGTTGTGGGAGACAGTGTCAAAAGCCTTGCTGAAGTCAAGGTAGACAACATCCACTGCTCTCCCCTCATCTACCCAGATGGTCATGCCATCATAGGAGGCAATCAGATTGGTCAAGCGTGATTTTCCCTTGGTGAATCCATGTTGACTACTCCCGAGAACCTTCTTTTCCTTCAGTTGCTTAGAGATGACATGACATGCAGAATGAGCTGTTCCATCACCTTTCCAGGGATGGAGGTGATACTGACCAGTCTGTAGTTCCCTGGGTCCTCCTTCTTGCCCTTTTTGAACATTGGGGTGACATTAGCTATCCTCTAGTCCTCAGCAGGCACCTCTTCTGTTCTCCAGGACCTTTCAGAGATGATGGAGAGTGGCTCAGCAATGGTATCTCCCTGGTTCCTCAGCACTCGCAGGTGCATTATGTCCGGGCCCATGGATTTGTGGTTGTCCGGTTTGCTTAAATGATCCTTAACCTGATCCACCCCAACCAAGGGAATGTCTTCCTTTCTTCAGGCTTGGTCTTTTACCTCCAGGGACTGGGATGTGTGAAGGCCGGCCTTGGCAGTGAAGACTGAAGCAAAGGCGGCATTTGGTAACTCCGCCTTCTCTGTATCCTCCGTCACCAGGACACCCACCTCATTCAGCAGCAGCCCCACATTTTCCCTAGTCTTCCGTTTGCTACTGCCGTACTTGAAGAAGCCCTTCATGTTATCTTTGACATCACCTGCCAGATTTAATTCCAGGTGGACCTTAGCCTTCCTTGTTGCTTCCCTGCATGCTTTGGCAGTGTTCCTGTATTCCTCCTAAGTGACCTGTCCCTCTTTCCACATTCCATAGATGTTTCTCTTTGATTTGAGTTTCGCTAGAAGCTCCTTGCTTGTCCATGCAGGTTTCCTGCCCCCTTTACTCAATTTCTTACAGTTGAATATCTCTTTTTTAATTCTCCAAACTCTGATCAGATACAGATACTCCCTTTGGAAGATTAAATCTTCATTCTATGTAATTAACATTGGCAAAAATAGATGGCATGCTCAATGGAAAATACAAGGTTAATGGAAAAGTTAATTCTTATTTTAGTCCTATTTTTAGTTTGTGAATCTTTGAAATTTCTAGCCTAATCAATGGTCTTTCTCCTTGTTGTGTGCCCCGCCCAGCCCCTTCCTATTTCTTGTCCACGATGTTCCTTGCATTTTTAAACATGTGAAAGTGCTGCAGTTGTGATGTGGCTACATTTGGCATATTTGTCAGAGCAAAGCAAGTATTGTGTTGCATTAAGACTCTGTATTATTTTTCACGCTGTTGAAAGGTCCTTGTGTGCACGTTATATGATTTCATATATGTGCACATGTAAGTATTTTGAGATGCAGTGAACCATAGCATCAATTTTGGGATCACATGCTTAGTTTCAAAGTGTATTTGCATATGTGTCTCGTGTAACCTTCAGATACTGTCAGATGCTTTCCAGAAGTTGAAAATCCGTGTGGAAAACAGTTGATCAGTGTTCCATATTTCTCTGTAATTGTAAAAATATTGAATTTACTTGTAACCAGGAGCTCTTGGTGTGTTGCTGGCCCTGCAAATTTGAAAATGTCACTAATACTTATATACAAGATGTAGGTTGTGTTTGTTGTTTCCCCCCCCCGCCCCGTGTGGCTTGAAAGCGTGCTAGTTGTGCAAAGTCTTGAAATAGAGAAGCATTCAGACTGATCACTGGGTTATTTCTAAAGGCTGTAGTTCAAACCATAAGGATTGATGTTCTCAGTCACTGGTTTTAAACACAGTTTCAGGTCAGTAGTGGCTAAAGTGATTTACCATTTGAAAGAAATTTCTTATGCATATTGTATTTTAATTAGCAGTGGACATAGGTACAAATAACACCACCAGTGATAATGTTTTCTTCTGCTAGCAGTCTTAAGAGGCCTTCAGCTGAACAGCCATGGATAGTTTGTTCCTGTTTCGAGTGTATTCTCTTCAAGAGATAGTTGCTGAATTTATGACAGTGGCAGCGCAGGAAGGCTTGTGTTTTAGACTATGCTGCTTCTTTTATTTCTGTAAATTTGGTTTATTATTACTTCAGTAACATGTTTATTGCCGTTTTTCAAAGGTTCGGAATGGTATTTGGAGAATACTTAACATTAGCATCACTCAAAAATGTCCAGTAAGATAATTATATTTCTGTACTGCATGTTACTGAAAGAAGTCATCTGCAGAAACAAGTTTGAATTTAGTTTGTGTGTGGCATTGTTGCTTGCCTTTTTTCAAAGCAAAAGAAGAGAGCAAAAGACTTTTTAAAAAAAAAAAAGTCAGTCTTCAAAACCGTAACTTTTTTGCAGTAGGCGTTTGAAAACTGCCAGGAAATAATCCTTTGGGCCCAAGAATTGCTGCTTCTTTGTTTCATGAAATTCCACTCAAGTTGTGCTTCACAGATATAGAAGCAATTCAGAATTTCTCCTTTCTTCTTACTCATGCATTTTTCAGGGAACTTTTGGCATCTAGTCAACGTAGCAGGAACACTAAGATCTGTCTTGCGCTGCTGCCAAAGTAGCAGCAGCTGTGCATTTAGCTCCGGGGAAAGTCTGAAAGCTACCAAATCCATTTCAATGAAAGGAATTGAGCAGAAGATGTCAGTGCAGATTTTTTTTGTCTTGTTTTGTTTTTAATGGTTGTCCATTATTACAGCTTTTTTCAGCTTCTTCCCACATGGTATCTACTATTTCTCCCTTATTCATTTATTTGGGTATAATATTCCCTTGTTAAACCGATACAGTTGCTTCAGTATATAAAGTGATATACTTTATCAAAGACTGAGATTTCAGATCATAATGATAACTCATTGGTGAAAAAAGTCTAGATGTTGTTTATAAGTGTTGGATTTTTTAAATTAGAAAATTACATTCAAAAATATTTATTGTTAGTACAACATACATTTTGTTTCCTTGTTTATGAACAACCTTTTCTAAGCTAGATCAAGTTAAACTGAGAACCTTTCTTAAAAGAACCCTCTCTCATTTAGGAGCCTGGGAAAGTAGCTTAGAATAGAGTTTTGAGTTCTAAGCATTTAAGTGGAATGAATTTCAGTTCATCTATAGGCTAATTTTTTAGGACCAAGGAGCTGCATTTCTGAATATCAAAGTAGATAGAAGTAGAAGGTACGCTTGTTTTGTTAAGGTAGTGGTAGCCAATGTCAAGTTGTAACTCTTAGTATAGGCTAAGAACAGTCTGATTGTTCATTCCACTCATACCTAAGTTATTGGCACTATATTTGGACATGGTTTTGACCTTTTTTATGAACAGCAATATTGATATTAAAAAAGCCCCCATGAAATAGACTAGTTTTTTAATGCAATGCATGTATGGAAATTTCGGATTTTTTTTAGTCTTGTAAAGACATTGGTGCAGCACCAACATGTCTGGATGGTGTAGCAAATGCACACGTAATTGGTACTTAAATATACTCTTGTTCAGTCAAAAGATGGTTTAAACAGGGTGTATGGCTAAAATGCAGTAAACTTGTATTTCAGAGAGACTTATCTACAGAGTTCAGCAATGTAAGTCACGACTGTACTTCTAGTAGGATGCCTGTTTCTCCTGGTGAGTATTAATGATTTTCTTTTTAATTAACATCATATGCTAAACACTTCTTGCTGACCCTGACTAAAATAGTGGGTTTTAAGTAGACAATTGCAATTTAGTGACCTCTGAATTTAAATGCATGCTGCAAGTTAGAAATTAACCTGCTAGTCACTTCAAGTTTGTAATTAATTCTTTATGAAGCTTTATTTAGTGAAATAGTTTTTTTAAGCATTAATGAAAATACATAGCATAGTAATTAATAGCTACAAATAACTACTAAAAATCTTAAAGATGCAAATTTAATTAAGGTGCTGTAGCTAAAGCTGTGAAAAACAATGTTAGGTGCACTTTAAAGCAGTTATGTTTTAAAAATAAGCTATTTGTAAGCACAAAAGAAATACTTGCTGCCACAGCAAGTTGCTTTCTTATTTTGAAGAGCAAGACAAAAAACTTTTTCTTCCATTTCCAACTTAATTTTGATAACGTACAAGAAGTAAATGAAACAGCCTTAAGTGGGAAAGAAATTAAAAATATTCCCAGGCCATAAGTAATTCTCTCTTCCTCACTAGTAGCTCTTTAGCCCTTGCCTTGCATCATTCTCTTGACTAATTCGGCCTGTTTCTCCTATGGCAACTGTTATTCTTACCACCAGTAGTAAGGAGGATATTCTATTTCCTATTCTCACTGACAAGGCATTTTTGTTCAGTGTTGGGCTGTTGCATTGAAATTAAAAGGGAATCTCAATAATACAGTTTCCATGAAAATTAGGAAGGCAGTTTCTTGGTTATGTCAAAGTTTGTTTTAATTTTGAAGTCTCAGAAATGGGACCTTCTTTTTACAGACTTTAGAAAACTCACAACATGTTTATTTCCTTTCATAACTTTGGTGCTATGTTACTGACGCTTGAGGACTTCGTAGTCAGCAAGCAGGCTGATGGTCTTTAGAAGAGAATTTTCATATTTTCAGACTTCTGGAATTCTTCTGAATTTGTTATTCCCGTTTTCTAAAGTATGATTCAGGAAATTTTAGGCATACATGTTATGCTGCCAGTCTTAACTCTTATATCTGAGGTGTACAGTACTCGGAATGCCCTTTTTGGTTGTAGTGCTCTTCAGGAATCACAGCTGGACAGAAGAAACACTTTTTACTTTTAATTGATTAAAAATAATTTAATATGATTTTAAATACAGAATAGTGTAGCTAAACATGTTCCAAAGGTATGATCCATAGGCGGTGGCCTTACTGAAAATAAGCATATAGGAACACTTTTTCTCTTTTTCTAAATACTAAATTCTCTTCTCTGACCATAATACTCTGAAATTGCAGAGAGTATCAAAGCCTTCACAATGTAAAGGAAAAGTCCATTTCTGCTGAATTGGTGCTAAACTTATCCCAGTGGGAGGAGAGTGAGGGAAACGGCAAGAGCTTGATACAAATTTTAAGCTAAACAAGATGATGATGATTTTGTTTATATTTCTGCTGCTTATAAGACAGGTTACTTCTAAGGACAGGTTTGAACAGGTAGTTTACAATAAAAATAATGTGAACTATTTGAAATTACTTTTAAATGTTTGACCCAGTAATTAGACTTTCTTAAGTGTCGATTTCACTGTAATCGGGATAAAGGTAGCATTCCTAGTAATCTTTTTTGAATTTGTCTTGTGTGTGTTACACATAGTGTACTGCGGTTACCTGGTTTTAAGAAAATGAGGAACCTGTTTTGGACCCTCACCAGTAGCTTTTCTTTTTCCCTTTCTAAACAATGCATTCTCTTCTGTTATTACATACTGTAAATCAAGCTATTTGATAACTGACCTTGCAATAAGAGAGCAAAAAGGCAAAGGTGATGCAAAAATGAGTATTTCTCCATAGATGCAGAGAGAAAGGAGGAGATGTCAGAGAGTCTTCATCAGTCGGCTGGGTACAGTTCATTATTAGCCGCAGACCCACCTCCCAGAGCCATGACTATTAATTCTCGTGGTCTGACAGACATTTCAAAGGTAAGTAAAACTGGCAAATGCTTAGTTGATTTCCTTTCTGAGGTCAAGAGAACAAGTAAGCATTAGTTTTAGCTGTATATACTACTAGTGAAAAACAAGGAAACTAAGCAAAACTACATCTAAGTCTGTCTCATAAAAAACCTTTTGATACGTAAACAGTGCTTAAAGTCACATTTTTCTCTAAGATTTTCTTCAGGTTGAAAGTCCATCTGAAGAATGTTAGCTTTGAAGAGTTCACTAACTTTGTTGCTTTTAAATTGCAGGAGACAACAAGACAAAGGATGGAAAGGATAAGTAAAATGTAAGTAATAGGAAAGGGCAGCAGGAATTCATTTCCCAGGAGGGAGTTGTACTGGACGAAGGCATATAGAGAATGTACATATGTGTTCCAAACCTCAAAGGTCTCTACATCAGGTGTGGCATTTCCTTATGCCTCCACTGGATAATAAATCTACTTACAGTTCTGTATTTTTGGGATGAGTCATTGTTTTGGTTTCTAAAAAGCAATAGAAAGCATTCTTAATGCTTTCTATTAAAGTATTAATTAGAGATTAAAAGTGTCTTTAGGATCTGGTTGACAAGGAATAGGAATATTATTTATCTTCTGATAGGATTTCTTTGGTACTTGCAACTTTTGTTCCTGAAAAATAACTGCAATATCTTAACTCTGTTTTTTATTATGTAAGGGAAAGTAAAACTAATTTCAGGCTAAGCATTGTGAGAACTGTATTAAGGTGTATTTGATACCAGTCCTGAGATCTGTAATGAAAATTTTTTTTATAAGAAATATTTTTATCACACTTGAAGAGAAATGCATTGCTGTATAACGTTTCTTTAGCAAGAGATTTCTTTTCTGTAAGTGCCTGGCCTGAAAAAAGCTGTAGCCTTTTCTGTGCTTTAATTGTATTGTGTGGGTTACTTCTTTATGTATGCTTAAGGTTTATTGATGCGAGGTAGACATTTAAAATACAAACCAATTGCAGAGGAAAAGGGAGGAAACTTAAGGTTTCCTGCTGCTTGTTAGTATTTTGGACTCATTAGAAAATTAAAGACAAGTCAGTTATTTCATACTGTATTTTAATAAGAGTATATGTGCAAACAAAATTTATTTTCAGAATTGAAGAGACCTCAGAACTGTTGAAAACGTCAAGCAACACCTCTGAGAAGACCTGAAAGCACAGGTCTTCGGACCTGGTCTCTTTAGACTTATGGATATCCAAACTAATATGTATGTTTGTACAGCATTAAATTTTTAATATATGTAATTTGTAATGATCACCAGTGCTTTTATTCCTTTGAATAAGTATTTTCTAATGCATCTGTGTACTGAGTTCCCTCCCCCCAGCCCCAATTTTTGTGGTCTTAAAAACTGTTCAAATAGCTTCCCCCTAACTTTTGTAAAGTGAAGTCATTACAGCAGCGTATTTTTGTGTTGACATTAGTTAGCAGTGTGCTAAGTAATATGTTTTTTAGAGTGCAGGCTTGAGGACCGTGGTTTACATCCTGTTGGAAACATTCCAGCTGGGACTTGCATATTGCACCCAAGAGGCTTTCTTACATACCATCTTACCATCTGTATTGTTGAACAAGTCTTAATGAAAACTTAAATACGCAATTTTAAATATGTACCTTTTTTGCTGTTTTTTTAAAAATACAAATTTTCATGCTGAGCTGGAGAGCACCAACACATTATGGCTTCCATTAACACTGACACAGTGAGGGTCAGTTTGATCCTAAACACTAAAACGTGCAAGTAAGTCCACAGACTTTGACTGCAAGAGATGTGTTGAGTGTTTTAGTGCTCTTACCCAACACATTTTAAGACCAGCAGTACAGATGGCGACCATCCAGTACGCAAAGTTACACAATATTTTTATGATTTGAAGCCAGATTAAAATTTCCCTTTAGAGACATAAGTAGATGTAAGACTTCCATAAACATTATATAATCAAATCATAGATGTGTGAGGTTTGATAAAGGTTTATTTATTTATTTGGTACTCTCTGTAATTGGTAGCCTATCATATCAAAGTTTCTTTGTGCTATAAGACTCACTTATAAAGATTTTTGGAGTTTGATATCGTGAAACCAGTGGATTTTTTTTTGGCAGAGTTTGCAAATAAAGGTGAAAGCTGCTGTTTGACATTACGCTGTAAAAAGTGGTTTATATGTTTTAACGATAATGATGATTTTTTTTTCCTGTAACCATGTGAAATATAAATTGACTTTATTTTACTTACCAACAGAAGAACATATGTTGATCCATTATGTTATATAAACTTTAATTGAGGGCTTTTGGACTTTTGCAATAGAACTTACTTTTCCGGTAATTTCCAAAAAAAACCCCTTAAAAATCGGAAAGTTAGATGACGTGAATGTGCTTTCTGTCTAGTGGAAAATAGAGGTTATCTTCTGAATATTAGATCAATTCAGCAGCAAATAGGTGGTATTTTCTACAATAGGACTACAGCACCATCTTGTGGAAATCTTTATACAAAGTCGTTACCAAAGGTGGAAAGAAGTATATTCCTATACAGTTAAAGTTACTGCTTTGAACCAGTAATAATCAAGTATTTTGAAATATTACCTCTCTTTACTTTTTCCTTTTTGCCTTGGAATTGAAGAGGCTTTTCTGTTAAGTAAGGTAATTATTCTGTATGATATTTGATAATGTTCGTGGCAGGCACCAGAACAATGAATCTGTTGTTTGTTGATGCTATGGCAAAGATGGGAAGTGTTAGTCAATGGAAATGATTCACGTTACAAGGATTTATCATTCAATGCATGTGATTGATTCAGCAAGTGTTAGCAAAAGGTCTTAAGTGTACGATTTAATATGTCTGTTTAGTACTGCAAAACTGAAAAATCTAGAGTTGTTTAACTATTTCCTTCTTCCAGAGGCTTAAATGCAGTACTTTTCTCTGCACAATGGGATTCAGCCTTTGTAACTAAAGGCTTAGTTTCTCCTCTTTTCAGGACCAAGCAGGGGCTCGCTGTGATCAAACTGAAGCCAAGGATGTTTTGTTGTTAGGGCAGTGGAGCTGGTTTTTTAAAGGTCTTTTTATCATATTTGCTGGCTTTTTTTTTTTAAAAATGAAATTTGTTTTTGGAAGATAGTACCGTCTTCTGAAAGAGAAATGTTCATAATGCATTCAAACACTGTTTATGTGTTTGAGGTATAATTTTTTTAATTCAGTTCTATCATTGGAAACAGTACTAGCAATGGTGTTATGTCACAGTAAAACTTCACCAAAGCAGTGCAATGCTGGGAAACACGTCATGACTGAAAATAGCGGCAGTTGTTGAATAATTACTAGTGCAATGCTACTTTGAGCACTGTCACAACAGTCAGGGTTGACATTCTATGTGTGCAAACAGTTGCATGGGTGGATCTTGCTGAGTGACAGAAAATGTTAGAATCCTTCCAAAACACAAATTGTATAAATCCAGAGAATATTTCTTACTATAGTTTCTATCAAGCCTAGCTCTCTCCAGTGACTTGGAAAAATGGCTGTTGTTCAAGATATGTGTTCTATGGTTATAAATCATTAATAGAACTGCTGTTTCTTAAAGGTGAATTTCATTATTAGTTTAAATATATAAATTATTGATTTTATAGTTAAGAATTGTTTTGACAACTATTTAAAAATCAACAGAATAATTCCACCTTACATAACTGAAAGTATGTATGCGTTATGTGGGATAATGAAGCACAATTGCATTAAAGTAGAATGCTAAAACTGAAGCTTCTACAAAATACACTTTTTAACTTGATTTTTTTAGCAAGATTCTAAGTCTATTAAAACTTACAGGATACCCATTAAGATTTTTTTTTTTTACTCTGCCTTATCTAACATCAGTATGCACTTTAATTCCTTTACTGAAATTAAAACATGTTATAGAAAACATAGTAAGTATCTTCTCACCCCAAATCTGCAATGTTGAAAATCAGTCTGATAACCTCTTTTAGTTATATTTTTGGTTTGTGTGTATACTGCTACATGTTATGGAATTCTAGTGCTCTGAGTCATAAATACTAAGAAAATTATTGCAGATATGACAGTAGAATATATTCTTTATGGTGTTACTTTTGATGTTTAAGATCTGATACTTAAATTGTATTGCAGATCACTCAAGTTTGGCTGTATCCAAGTATGAAACAGGCTGAGTTGAGTTATATCCTGGCTTTTATACCTAACTTGAAATTGGTTTACAGCATCAGAAGTGCATTCAAAGCTCAAAGCCTTAATTACTAACTGTGTCCTATTTCTTTATAAGTATATCCAGTTTTCTTATGCTTATTCTTGGAGTTCTTTTATGTGTTTCTGTCCTGGTTTAGTCTCGTATCACATGTCAGGCTCAATTCAGGTTCTAGTCTAACAGCAAATGTGCACAAGAAACATGAACTGAAAATGTTTTTTAAAGTTTTACTTTCTTTTAAATTTGTCTGAAACAGAATACTTGGGTTTTTTTCAGTACCATTAAGGAGAAAATCTCTCATGGAATTTGTGGAACTAAAATCTAGACTGTGGGGAGGGAAGTTACTTGGTTTTCCTTCCCTGTCAGTCTACCAGTGATTAATAGAGCCACCTTGTTTAAATTCTAATACAAAAATAATTTTGTTGCTCTT